>OX467709.1:86676068-86759068 GCA_950111635.1 Agelastica alni
AAATTGTCTCAGCACATCGTGTTGGATCTACTGAGGAGAAACAAACTCTCTTCCATGGAAACGCTGAGAAAAACATACGAAGACCCTCCCAGTCGGCCGAAATTGTAATGCCACATGAGACGGGGTGGTATTGTGCTGCTCGATGGTAAATGGAAAGAGCATGTTGTGGAGATAAGGGTGTGATCAGAGTTTCCAAGTGGGGCACAAATTTCTATTCTATACGGGTCAGGATTGGTGGTGAGGAAAAGATCTAGTGTATTGGCAGCCTGGTTGTTGACATCAGGGATGCGGGTTGGTAGCTCGACCAGTTGTTCTAGACCATAAGTGATGGAGAAGGCCTCAGCTTGACGACCTGCATCATCAGTTTTGTTAGAGAATTTGAGCCAGGCAGCGTTATGTACATTAAAGTCCCCCATGATTATGGTTTCAGCTGTTGGATGGTTCTCCTGAATGTAGTCCAGTTTGAGTGATAAAAACTCAAAGAGGTTGTTATATGAAGGTTCATTAGGTGATAGGTAAAGGCAGCAGAGGAACTTAGTCACTTTGGTATCAGATAGCTTAAACCACATCACATCAAAGTCTTCCAAACTCTTCCAAACTCTCTTCACGCTGGCATGAAAGGTTAGCCTTAGCGTAAAGGCAGACTCCACTTTTGAACCTGAGTCGAGAATGGAGTTCGTAACCAGGACAAAGCATATGGACCTTGTTGGTGGACGAGTTTACTTGTGTATATATATATATATATATATCTGAAAAACAATAAGACTGTCAGTCTGCTGTTTTTATTTAAAACTATTAATAACTAAATAAACAAAACCTGTAATCTATTTCTAAAAAAATAACAAGAATTATTTCTAATTAATTTTAGTGGTACTTAAATGAAAACCATTCACTTTAAAATTGTATAAAAATGTTCAACAAACTGCCAAATAGAATAAGGAATTTACAAAAGTTTGTTTGATCAACTTCTGAGGATAGAACCATATAAAATATATGATTACCTACCTATTTGAATTACTAAATAATTGTATGAAATTCGTATTGCGTTATTTTACTAAACTGTTGTGCATGTACACTTTTAAAATATTTAACTTCTCTTCAAAATAAAGATTAATATTATTATTACCAGTAGCTGAACTTAAAAAAATAATAATACTGTGTGCACTACTCAGTTTTAAACTACTTAAATTAAAGCAGAAATAATTTAAGAGGAAGAAATATTTTAAAAACAATTTTAGGAGTTTAGTATGATTTATTACACAATACGTTAAAAATTTTAATTTACCATTGGAATCATCATCAACAAGAAAATATAAAAATTCATGAAGCAATATCAAAAAGAAATATAGCAAATTGAATCAAAGAAAAGATAAAATATAAAAAGTAACGAAAATATACGAAACTAAAAAAATATTTAACTTAAAATATTATAAATTAATCTTCCTAACACCTAATTCTAGGTTAAAAATAGAAAGCACTGGTAGTAATAATACAAACGATATTTGCCAATGATATAATAAATATTTATTTTGTACAGTTAATTGATTTTACCTTAAAGATTTTAATATGCCAATAAGATTCTGATTTTTCTAGCAGAATCGACTCCAAAAATCTTCAAGAATACCCTTGGCATCAATTAGGATATAGTTTCATTTTGTTCTACACCAATTGCTAGATTTACAGTTCTTTCTGTACTTTATACATATCCTCTCAATGGATTTGGTAATGCCATAAGGAAATGTTCATTTTCATTGTACATATAGGCTTTGTCCACTGAAAATAAATAATATTCGTTAAACATTTTAATACTATTTGTAGTAAGTTCTGGGATCACTTAGTATCTGAGTCTTTGCGTTAGTTTAAATTATTTGATAAGTTAAATTAATATGCTAAAAGTGAGACAGTTAATGTTTTTAAGAATTTACTGAAATAAGTTTATTTGTGTCAATTTGTCCATTACATTTCTATTAAAGGCTTTTACTTTAAAATTGCAACAAAAAATTTACTATAGACTCTTTGTCGCCACAATAAGCCAAACAAAACACCAGGTATGTTATAGACGAGCTACTCCAAGAACATATCACATATACATACTGTTACAATTACACTATAATAAATGCAACCTAATGTGACTGGAATATGCTTTTTCAACAAAAAAATAATATAACTTTTAATTATTTAACCAACTTGAATTAAAAATTTAAATATAGACGTAACGTTTTAAGTACTGTAGTGAATTCTAAAATATAATAAGGAGCTAATCATAATCGTAATAAATCAGTCCGTCTTTTCACTAGAACTGCCTTTATCGTTGGAATTTTCGACTAAATCGGTTACCTTAGTTTTCTCTTCCTCATAAGTGGCAATTTTGGACAAATCGTCTTGAATTAATTCAATAGAGTCAATAGCTTCGTCTTACTCTTGGTTTTTCTGAAATGTAAATCAACAAAAAACGTTCGCTTGTATTTTCGTGACTTACATTCATTAGGTTGGAAATTCATCTGTCATTTTCTTCTTTTTTTCCATTTATTTTTATCCCTTTATGCATCGTCATTGCAGCCAATATTTTTGCATTGTTAGGTAGTAAATGTAGATAACACAAAATGCATCCGATTGCAATGTGTGTCATGTATAATTATATTTATTGTGTAGGAAATTGATCTGTCATTTTCTTCTTTTTTCAATTTATTTTTATCCCTTTACGCATCGTCATTGTCGTTTTATTAGGATAGCAGAAACGCGAGAAGGTATCCGGAGTAAGAATTTATTATTCTTAAAAATCATCAAATTTTCGAGCTTTCTATTGGGATAACAGAAATGCGATGAGGTATCCCGAGTAAAAATTCTTCAAGGAAACGAAAACTTGTTTAAATAATTTACTGTCCAACAATGCAAAAATTCTGGCTACAATGACGATGCGTAAAGGGATAAAAATAAATTGAAAAAAGAAGAAAATGACAGATGAATTTCCTACACAATAAATATAGCAGATAGCAGAAATGCGAGGAGGTGTCCGGAGTAAAAACTTTTATATTCTTAAAAATCATCTATATTTTTGAGCGTTCTATTGGGATAACAGAAAGGCGAGGAAGTACCCAAAGTTATTTCTCGAATTGTTAAGATCACCAAAATTTTTATGCTTCTTATGAGGATAGCAGAAACGCGAGAAGGTGTCTAGAGTAAAAATTTTCATATTCTTAAAAATCGTCAAATTTTCGAGCTTCCTATTGGGATAACAGAAACGCGAGGAGGTATCCGGAGTAACTTTTCGAATTCTTAATATCACCAAATTTTTATGTTTCTTATTAGGATAATGGAAACGCGAGGATGTATCCGGAGTAAAAATTATTATATTCTTAAGAATCATCAAATTTTCGAGATTTCCATTAGGATATCGGAAACGCAAGAAGGTAGGTATCCAGAGTAAAAATTTTCTTATCCCTAAAATTCATTACATTTTCGAGCTTTCTATTGGGATAACAGAAACGCGAGGAGATATCCGGTTTAAAAAATTTCGTATTCTTAAAAACATCAAATTTTTGAGCTTTTTATTAGGATAATAGAAACGCGTGGAGGTATCCGGAGTAAAATTATTCATATTGTTAAAAATCATTAAATTTTCGAGCTTTCTATTAGGATAAAGGAAACGCGAGTAGGTATCCGGATTAAAAATTATCATATTCTTAAAAATCATCAAATTTTTGAGCTTTCTATTAGGATAACAGAAACGCGAGGAGGTATCCGAAGTAATTTTTCGAATTATTGATATCACCAAATTTTTATACTTCTTATTAGGATAGCAGAAACGCGAGGAGGTAAAAATCAAGAGCTACATATTTTTAAATTCTTAAAAATCTCAAAAATTTTCAAATTCAATGAGAGGACTCACGGCGGTTTTTGAAATAAATACCATATATTTGTAGAAAAGAATATTATTATTTAAACATCAAACAATTTCTGATAGTACGTTGGCGAGAGGTGATCTCGGGCATGTGACTGTCAATAGGTGTAATGTTCGAGGGTTGTTTTCCCGAAGAATCCAGAGTGGAATTTCCAGCAAATAGGTGCGCAAAGATATTGGCTTTTTCCTGGGCAGTCGTTGCTAGTGTTCCATCTTCATTGGTTAGGGGAGGAAAAGAGCTGGAAGTGAAGTTTCTTTCCACAGCTTTGGAGAAAAACCAAAATGAACGGGATCCGTTAGGACATTCAACAAGTTTTGATCTTATTTTGGCATTATGAGCATCTTTTGAACATTCTATTGTCTCTTTGCATATGCCTCTAGCCTCAACATATGCTGCTCTGGTCTCAGGTCCCGGATTTTTTTGCCATCGATGGTATGCTGCCTGTTTGGAAGCCACAGCTCTAGAGCAGTTTCTGTTAAACCAGGTCTTATCGGATGATGTTCTTCTTTCGGTATTCGGTATGTAAGTTTGCATTCCCAACATGATGATTTCAGAAATTGTCTCAGCACATCGTGTTGGATCTACTGAGGAGAAACAAACTCTCTTCCATGGAAACGCTGAGAAAAACATACGAAGACCCTCCCAGTCGGCCGAAATTGTAATGCCACATGAGACGGGGTGGTATTGTGCTGCTCGATGGTAAATGGAAAGAGCATGTTGTGGAGATAAGGGTGTGATCAGAGTTTCCAAGTGGGGCACAAATTTCTATTCTATACGGGTCAGGATTGGTGGTGAGGAAAAGATCTAGTGTATTGGCAGCCTGGTTGTTGACATCAGGGATGCGGGTTGGTAGCTCGACCAGTTGTTCTAGACCATAAGTGATGGAGAAGGCCTCAGCTTGACGACCTGCATCATCAGTTTTGTTAGAGAATTTGAGCCAGGCAGCGTTATGTACATTAAAGTCCCCCATGATTATGGTTTCAGCTGTTGGATGGTTCTCCTGAATGTAGTCCAGTTTGAGTGATAAAAACTCAAAGAGGTTGTTATATGAAGGTTCATTAGGTGATAGGTAAAGGCAGCAGAGGAACTTAGTCACTTTGGTATCAGATAGCTTAAACCACATCACATCAAAGTCTTCCAAACTCTTCCAAACTCTCTTCACGCTGGCATGAAAGGTTAGCCTTAGCGTAAAGGCAGACTCCACTTTTGAACCTGAGTCGAGAATGGAGTTCGTAACCAGGACAAAGCATATGGACCTTGTTGGTGGACGAGTTTACTTGTGTATATATATATATATATATATCTGAAAAACAATAAGACTGTCAGTCTGCTGTTTTTATTTAAAACTATTAATAACTAAATAAACAAAACCTGTAATCTATTTCTAAAAAAATAACAAGAATTATTTCTAATTAATTTTAGTGGTACTTAAATGAAAACCATTCACTTTAAAATTGTATAAAAATGTTCAACAAACTGCCAAATAGAATAAGGAATTTACAAAAGTTTGTTTGATCAACTTCTGAGGATAGAACCATATAAAATATATGATTACCTACCTATTTGAATTACTAAATAATTGTATGAAATTCGTATTGCGTTATTTTACTAAACTGTTGTGCATGTACACTTTTAAAATATTTAACTTCTCTTCAAAATAAAGATTAATATTATTATTACCAGTAGCTGAACTTAAAAAAATAATAATACTGTGTGCACTACTCAGTTTTAAACTACTTAAATTAAAGCAGAAATAATTTAAGAGGAAGAAATATTTTAAAAACAATTTTAGGAGTTTAGTATGATTTATTACACAATACGTTAAAAATTTTAATTTACCATTGGAATCATCATCAACAAGAAAATATAAAAATTCATGAAGCAATATCAAAAAGAAATATAGCAAATTGAATCAAAGAAAAGATAAAATATAAAAAGTAACGAAAATATACGAAACTAAAAAAATATTTAACTTAAAATATTATAAATTAATCTTCCTAACACCTAATTCTAGGTTAAAAATAGAAAGCACTGGTAGTAATAATACAAACGATATTTGCCAATGATATAATAAATATTTATTTTGTACAGTTAATTGATTTTACCTTAAAGATTTTAATATGCCAATAAGATTCTGATTTTTCTAGCAGAATCGACTCCAAAAATCTTCAAGAATACCCTTGGCATCAATTAGGATATAGTTTCATTTTGTTCTACACCAATTGCTAGATTTACAGTTCTTTCTGTACTTTATACATATCCTCTCAATGGATTTGGTAATGCCATAAGGAAATGTTCATTTTCATTGTACATATAGGCTTTGTCCACTGAAAATAAATAATATTCGTTAAACATTTTAATACTATTTGTAGTAAGTTCTGGGATCACTTAGTATCTGAGTCTTTGCGTTAGTTTAAATTATTTGATAAGTTAAATTAATATGCTAAAAGTGAGACAGTTAATGTTTTTAAGAATTTACTGAAATAAGTTTATTTGTGTCAATTTGTCCATTACATTTCTATTAAAGGCTTTTACTTTAAAATTGCAACAAAAAATTTACTATAGACTCTTTGTCGCCACAATAAGCCAAACAAAACACCAGGTATGTTATAGACGAGCTACTCCAAGAACATATCACATATACATACTGTTACAATTACACTATAATAAATGCAACCTAATGTGACTGGAATATGCTTTTTCAACAAAAAAATAATATAACTTTTAATTATTTAACCAACTTGAATTAAAAATTTAAATATAGACGTAACGTTTTAAGTACTGTAGTGAATTCTAAAATATAATAAGGAGCTAATCATAATCGTAATAAATCAGTCCGTCTTTTCACTAGAACTGCCTTTATCGTTGGAATTTTCGACTAAATCGGTTACCTTAGTTTTCTCTTCCTCATAAGTGGCAATTTTGGACAAATCGTCTTGAATTAATTCAATAGAGTCAATAGCTTCGTCTTACTCTTGGTTTTTCTGAAATGTAAATCAACAAAAAACGTTCGCTTGTATTTTCGTGACTTACATTCATTAGGTTGGAAATTCATCTGTCATTTTCTTCTTTTTTTCCATTTATTTTTATCCCTTTATGCATCGTCATTGCAGCCAATATTTTTGCATTGTTAGGTAGTAAATGTAGATAACACAAAATGCATCCGATTGCAATGTGTGTCATGTATAATTATATTTATTGTGTAGGAAATTGATCTGTCATTTTCTTCTTTTTTCAATTTATTTTTATCCCTTTACGCATCGTCATTGTCGTTTTATTAGGATAGCAGAAACGCGAGAAGGTATCCGGAGTAAGAATTTATTATTCTTAAAAATCATCAAATTTTCGAGCTTTCTATTGGGATAACAGAAATGCGATGAGGTATCCCGAGTAAAAATTCTTCAAGGAAACGAAAACTTGTTTAAATAATTTACTGTCCAACAATGCAAAAATTCTGGCTACAATGACGATGCGTAAAGGGATAAAAATAAATTGAAAAAAGAAGAAAATGACAGATGAATTTCCTACACAATAAATATAGCAGATAGCAGAAATGCGAGGAGGTGTCCGGAGTAAAAACTTTTATATTCTTAAAAATCATCTATATTTTTGAGCGTTCTATTGGGATAACAGAAAGGCGAGGAAGTACCCAAAGTTATTTCTCGAATTGTTAAGATCACCAAAATTTTTATGCTTCTTATGAGGATAGCAGAAACGCGAGAAGGTGTCTAGAGTAAAAATTTTCATATTCTTAAAAATCGTCAAATTTTCGAGCTTCCTATTGGGATAACAGAAACGCGAGGAGGTATCCGGAGTAACTTTTCGAATTCTTAATATCACCAAATTTTTATGTTTCTTATTAGGATAATGGAAACGCGAGGATGTATCCGGAGTAAAAATTATTATATTCTTAAGAATCATCAAATTTTCGAGATTTCCATTAGGATATCGGAAACGCAAGAAGGTAGGTATCCAGAGTAAAAATTTTCTTATCCCTAAAATTCATTACATTTTCGAGCTTTCTATTGGGATAACAGAAACGCGAGGAGATATCCGGTTTAAAAAATTTCGTATTCTTAAAAACATCAAATTTTTGAGCTTTTTATTAGGATAATAGAAACGCGTGGAGGTATCCGGAGTAAAATTATTCATATTGTTAAAAATCATTAAATTTTCGAGCTTTCTATTAGGATAAAGGAAACGCGAGTAGGTATCCGGATTAAAAATTATCATATTCTTAAAAATCATCAAATTTTTGAGCTTTCTATTAGGATAACAGAAACGCGAGGAGGTATCCGAAGTAATTTTTCGAATTATTGATATCACCAAATTTTTATACTTCTTATTAGGATAGCAGAAACGCGAGGAGGTAAAAATCAAGAGCTACATATTTTTAAATTCTTAAAAATCTCAAAAATTTTCAAATTCAATGAGAGGACTCACGGCGGTTTTTGAAATAAATACCATATATTTGTAGAAAAGAATATTATTATTTAAACATCAAACAATTTCTGATAGTACGTTGGCGAGAGGTGATCTCGGGCATGTGACTGTCAATAGGTGTAATGTTCGAGGGTTGTTTTCCCGAAGAATCCAGAGTGGAATTTCCAGCAAATAGGTGCGCAAAGATATTGGCTTTTTCCTGTGCAGTCGTTGCTAGTGTTCCATCTTCATTGGTTAGGGGAGGAAAAGAGCTGGAAGTGAAGTTTCTTTCCACAGCTTTGGAGAAAAACCAAAATGAACGGGATCCTTTAGGACATTCAACAAGTTTTGATCTTATTTTGGCATTATGAGCATCTTTTGAACATTCTATTGTCTCTTTGCATATGCCTCTAGCCTCAACATATGCTGCTCTGGTCTCAGGTCCCGGATTTTTTTGCCATCGATGGTATGCTGCCTGTTTGGAAGCCACAGCTCTAGAGCAGTTTCTGTTAAACCAGGTCTTATCGGATGATGTTCTTCTTTCGGTATTCGGTATGTAAGTTTGCATTCCCAACATGATGATTTCAGAAATTGTCTCAGCACATCGTGTTGGATCTACTGAGGAGAAACAAACTCTCTTCCATGGAAACGCTGAGAAAAACATACGAAGACCCTCCCAGTCGGCCGAAATTGTAATGCCACATGAGACGGGGTGGTATTGTGCTGCTCGATGGTAAATGGAAAGAGCATGTTGTGGAGATAAGGGTGTGATCAGAGTTTCCAAGTGGGGCACAAATTTCTATTCTATACGGGTCAGGATTGGTGGTGAGGAAAAGATCTAGTGTATTGGCAGCCTGGTTGTTGACATCAGGGATGCGGGTTGGTAGCTCGACCAGTTGTTCTAGACCATAAGTGATGGAGAAGGCCTCAGCTTGACGACCTGCATCATCAGTTTTGTTAGAGAATTTGAGCCAGGCAGCGTTATGTACATTAAAGTCCCCCATGATTATGGTTTCAGCTGTTGGATGGTTCTCCTGAATGTAGTCCAGTTTGAGTGATAAAAACTCAAAGAGGTTGTTATATGAAGGTTCATTAGGTGATAGGTAAAGGCAGCAGAGGAACTTAGTCACTTTGGTATCAGATAGCTTAAACCACATCACATCAAAGTCTTCCAAACTCTTCCAAACTCTCTTCACGCTGGCATGAAAGGTTAGCCTTAGCGTAAAGGCAGACTCCACTTTTGAACCTGAGTCGAGAATGGAGTTCGTAACCAGGACAAAGCATATGGACCTTGTTGGTGGACGAGTTTACTTGTGTATATATATATATATATATATCTGAAAAACAATAAGACTGTCAGTCTGCTGTTTTTATTTAAAACTATTAATAACTAAATAAACAAAACCTGTAATCTATTTCTAAAAAAATAACAAGAATTATTTCTAATTAATTTTAGTGGTACTTAAATGAAAACCATTCACTTTAAAATTGTATAAAAATGTTCAACAAACTGCCAAATAGAATAAGGAATTTACAAAAGTTTGTTTGATCAACTTCTGAGGATAGAACCATATAAAATATATGATTACCTACCTATTTGAATTACTAAATAATTGTATGAAATTCGTATTGCGTTATTTTACTAAACTGTTGTGCATGTACACTTTTAAAATATTTAACTTCTCTTCAAAATAAAGATTAATATTATTATTACCAGTAGCTGAACTTAAAAAAATAATAATACTGTGTGCACTACTCAGTTTTAAACTACTTAAATTAAAGCAGAAATAATTTAAGAGGAAGAAATATTTTAAAAACAATTTTAGGAGTTTAGTATGATTTATTACACAATACGTTAAAAATTTTAATTTACCATTGGAATCATCATCAACAAGAAAATATAAAAATTCATGAAGCAATATCAAAAAGAAATATAGCAAATTGAATCAAAGAAAAGATAAAATATAAAAAGTAACGAAAATATACGAAACTAAAAAAATATTTAACTTAAAATATTATAAATTAATCTTCCTAACACCTAATTCTAGGTTAAAAATAGAAAGCACTGGTAGTAATAATACAAACGATATTTGCCAATGATATAATAAATATTTATTTTGTACAGTTAATTGATTTTACCTTAAAGATTTTAATATGCCAATAAGATTCTGATTTTTCTAGCAGAATCGACTCCAAAAATCTTCAAGAATACCCTTGGCATCAATTAGGATATAGTTTCATTTTGTTCTACACCAATTGCTAGATTTACAGTTCTTTCTGTACTTTATACATATCCTCTCAATGGATTTGGTAATGCCATAAGGAAATGTTCATTTTCATTGTACATATAGGCTTTGTCCACTGAAAATAAATAATATTCGTTAAACATTTTAATACTATTTGTAGTAAGTTCTGGGATCACTTAGTATCTGAGTCTTTGCGTTAGTTTAAATTATTTGATAAGTTAAATTAATATGCTAAAAGTGAGACAGTTAATGTTTTTAAGAATTTACTGAAATAAGTTTATTTGTGTCAATTTGTCCATTACATTTCTATTAAAGGCTTTTACTTTAAAATTGCAACAAAAAATTTACTATAGACTCTTTGTCGCCACAATAAGCCAAACAAAACACCAGGTATGTTATAGACGAGCTACTCCAAGAACATATCACATATACATACTGTTACAATTACACTATAATAAATGCAACCTAATGTGACTGGAATATGCTTTTTCAACAAAAAAATAATATAACTTTTAATTATTTAACCAACTTGAATTAAAAATTTAAATATAGACGTAACGTTTTAAGTACTGTAGTGAATTCTAAAATATAATAAGGAGCTAATCATAATCGTAATAAATCAGTCCGTCTTTTCACTAGAACTGCCTTTATCGTTGGAATTTTCGACTAAATCGGTTACCTTAGTTTTCTCTTCCTCATAAGTGGCAATTTTGGACAAATCGTCTTGAATTAATTCAATAGAGTCAATAGCTTCGTCTTACTCTTGGTTTTTCTGAAATGTAAATCAACAAAAAACGTTCGCTTGTATTTTCGTGACTTACATTCATTAGGTTGGAAATTCATCTGTCATTTTCTTCTTTTTTTCCATTTATTTTTATCCCTTTATGCATCGTCATTGCAGCCAATATTTTTGCATTGTTAGGTAGTAAATGTAGATAACACAAAATGCATCCGATTGCAATGTGTGTCATGTATAATTATATTTATTGTGTAGGAAATTGATCTGTCATTTTCTTCTTTTTTCAATTTATTTTTATCCCTTTACGCATCGTCATTGTCGTTTTATTAGGATAGCAGAAACGCGAGAAGGTATCCGGAGTAAGAATTTATTATTCTTAAAAATCATCAAATTTTCGAGCTTTCTATTGGGATAACAGAAATGCGATGAGGTATCCCGAGTAAAAATTCTTCAAGGAAACGAAAACTTGTTTAAATAATTTACTGTCCAACAATGCAAAAATTCTGGCTACAATGACGATGCGTAAAGGGATAAAAATAAATTGAAAAAAGAAGAAAATGACAGATGAATTTCCTACACAATAAATATAGCAGATAGCAGAAATGCGAGGAGGTGTCCGGAGTAAAAACTTTTATATTCTTAAAAATCATCTATATTTTTGAGCGTTCTATTGGGATAACAGAAAGGCGAGGAAGTACCCAAAGTTATTTCTCGAATTGTTAAGATCACCAAAATTTTTATGCTTCTTATGAGGATAGCAGAAACGCGAGAAGGTGTCTAGAGTAAAAATTTTCATATTCTTAAAAATCGTCAAATTTTCGAGCTTCCTATTGGGATAACAGAAACGCGAGGAGGTATCCGGAGTAACTTTTCGAATTCTTAATATCACCAAATTTTTATGTTTCTTATTAGGATAATGGAAACGCGAGGATGTATCCGGAGTAAAAATTATTATATTCTTAAGAATCATCAAATTTTCGAGATTTCCATTAGGATATCGGAAACGCAAGAAGGTAGGTATCCAGAGTAAAAATTTTCTTATCCCTAAAATTCATTACATTTTCGAGCTTTCTATTGGGATAACAGAAACGCGAGGAGATATCCGGTTTAAAAAATTTCGTATTCTTAAAAACATCAAATTTTTGAGCTTTTTATTAGGATAATAGAAACGCGTGGAGGTATCCGGAGTAAAATTATTCATATTGTTAAAAATCATTAAATTTTCGAGCTTTCTATTAGGATAAAGGAAACGCGAGTAGGTATCCGGATTAAAAATTATCATATTCTTAAAAATCATCAAATTTTTGAGCTTTCTATTAGGATAACAGAAACGCGAGGAGGTATCCGAAGTAATTTTTCGAATTATTGATATCACCAAATTTTTATACTTCTTATTAGGATAGCAGAAACGCGAGGAGGTAAAAATCAAGAGCTACATATTTTTAAATTCTTAAAAATCTCAAAAATTTTCAAATTCAATGAGAGGACTCACGGCGGTTTTTGAAATAAATACCATATATTTGTAGAAAAGAATATTATTATTTAAACATCAAACAATTTCTGATAGTACGTTGGCGAGAGGTGATCTCGGGCATGTGACTGTCAATAGGTGTAATGTTCGAGGGTTGTTTTCCCGAAGAATCCAGAGTGGAATTTCCAGCAAATAGGTGCGCAAAGATATTGGCTTTTTCCTGGGCAGTCGTTGCTAGTGTTCCATCTTCATTGGTTAGGGGAGGAAAAGAGCTGGAAGTGAAGTTTCTTTCCACAGCTTTGGAGAAAAACCAAAATGAACGGGATCCTTTAGGACATTCAACAAGTTTTGATCTTATTTTGGCATTATGAGCATCTTTTGAACATTCTATTGTCTCTTTGCATATGCCTCTAGCCTCAACATATGCTGCTCTGGTCTCAGGTCCCGGATTTTTTTGCCATCGATGGTATGCTGCCTGTTTGGAAGCCACAGCTCTAGAGCAGTTTCTGTTAAACCAGGTCTTATCGGATGATGTTCTTCTTTCGGTATTCGGTATGTAAGTTTGCATTCCCAACATGATGATTTCAGAAATTGTCTCAGCACATCGTGTTGGATCTACTGAGGAGAAACAAACTCTCTTCCATGGAAACGCTGAGAAAAACATACGAAGACCCTCCCAGTCGGCCGAAATTGTAATGCCACATGAGACGGGGTGGTATTGTGCTGCTCGATGGTAAATGGAAAGAGCATGTTGTGGAGATAAGGGTGTGATCAGAGTTTCCAAGTGGGGCACAAATTTCTATTCTATACGGGTCAGGATTGGTGGTGAGGAAAAGATCTAGTGTATTGGCAGCCTGGTTGTTGACATCAGGGATGCGGGTTGGTAGCTCGACCAGTTGTTCTAGACCATAAGTGATGGAGAAGGCCTCAGCTTGACGACCTGCATCATCAGTTTTGTTAGAGAATTTGAGCCAGGCAGCGTTATGTACATTAAAGTCCCCCATGATTATGGTTTCAGCTGTTGGATGGTTCTCCTGAATGTAGTCCAGTTTGAGTGATAAAAACTCAAAGAGGTTGTTATATGAAGGTTCATTAGGTGATAGGTAAAGGCAGCAGAGGAACTTAGTCACTTTGGTATCAGATAGCTTAAACCACATCACATCAAAGTCTTCCAAACTCTTCCAAACTCTTCCAAACTCTCTTCACGCTGGCATGAAAGGTTAGCCTTAGCGTAAAGGCAGACTCCACTTTTGAACCTGAGTCGAGAATGGAGTTCGTAACCAGGACAAAGCATATGGACCTTGTTGGTGGACGAGTTTACTTGTGTATATATATATATATATATATCTGAAAAACAATAAGACTGTCAGTCTGCTGTTTTTATTTAAAACTATTAATAACTAAATAAACAAAACCTGTAATCTATTTCTAAAAAAATAACAAGAATTATTTCTAATTAATTTTAGTGGTACTTAAATGAAAACCATTCACTTTAAAATTGTATAAAAATGTTCAACAAACTGCCAAATAGAATAAGGAATTTACAAAAGTTTGTTTGATCAACTTCTGAGGATAGAACCATATAAAATATATGATTACCTACCTATTTGAATTACTAAATAATTGTATGAAATTCGTATTGCGTTATTTTACTAAACTGTTGTGCATGTACACTTTTAAAATATTTAACTTCTCTTCAAAATAAAGATTAATATTATTATTACCAGTAGCTGAACTTAAAAAAATAATAATACTGTGTGCACTACTCAGTTTTAAACTACTTAAATTAAAGCAGAAATAATTTAAGAGGAAGAAATATTTTAAAAACAATTTTAGGAGTTTAGTATGATTTATTACACAATACGTTAAAAATTTTAATTTACCATTGGAATCATCATCAACAAGAAAATATAAAAATTCATGAAGCAATATCAAAAAGAAATATAGCAAATTGAATCAAAGAAAAGATAAAATATAAAAAGTAACGAAAATATACGAAACTAAAAAAATATTTAACTTAAAATATTATAAATTAATCTTCCTAACACCTAATTCTAGGTTAAAAATAGAAAGCACTGGTAGTAATAATACAAACGATATTTGCCAATGATATAATAAATATTTATTTTGTACAGTTAATTGATTTTACCTTAAAGATTTTAATATGCCAATAAGATTCTGATTTTTCTAGCAGAATCGACTCCAAAAATCTTCAAGAATACCCTTGGCATCAATTAGGATATAGTTTCATTTTGTTCTACACCAATTGCTAGATTTACAGTTCTTTCTGTACTTTATACATATCCTCTCAATGGATTTGGTAATGCCATAAGGAAATGTTCATTTTCATTGTACATATAGGCTTTGTCCACTGAAAATAAATAATATTCGTTAAACATTTTAATACTATTTGTAGTAAGTTCTGGGATCACTTAGTATCTGAGTCTTTGCGTTAGTTTAAATTATTTGATAAGTTAAATTAATATGCTAAAAGTGAGAAAGTTAATGTTTTTAAGAATTTACTGAAATAAGTTTATTTGTGTCAATTTGTCCATTACATTTCTATTAAAGGCTTTTACTTTAAAATTGCAACAAAAAATTTACTATAGACTCTTTGTCGCCACAATAAGCCAAACAAAACACCAGGTATGTTATAGACGAGCTACTCCAAGAACATATCACATATACATACTGTTACAATTACACTATAATAAATGCAACCTAATGTGACTGGAATATGCTTTTTCAACAAAAAAATAATATAACTTTTAATTATTTAACCAACTTGAATTAAAAATTTAAATATAGACGTAACGTTTTAAGTACTGTAGTGAATTCTAAAATATAATAAGGAGCTAATCATAATCGTAATAAATCAGTCCGTCTTTTCACTAGAACTGCCTTTATCGTTGGAATTTTCGACTAAATCGGTTACCTTAGTTTTCTCTTCCTCATAAGTGGCAATTTTGGACAAATCGTCTTGAATTAATTCAATAGAGTCAATAGCTTCGTCTTACTCTTGGTTTTTCTGAAATGTAAATCAACAAAAAACGTTCGCTTGTATTTTCGTGACTTACATTCATTAGGTTGGAAATTCATCTGTCATTTTCTTCTTTTTTTCCATTTATTTTTATCCCTTTATGCATCGTCATTGCAGCCAATATTTTTGCATTGTTAGGTAGTAAATGTAGATAACACAAAATGCATCCGATTGCAATGTGTGTCATGTATAATTATATTTATTGTGTAGGAAATTGATCTGTCATTTTCTTCTTTTTTCAATTTATTTTTATCCCTTTACGCATCGTCATTGTCGTTTTATTAGGATAGCAGAAACGCGAGAAGGTATCCGGAGTAAGAATTTATTATTCTTAAAAATCATCAAATTTTCGAGCTTTCTATTGGGATAACAGAAATGCGATGAGGTATCCCGAGTAAAAATTCTTCAAGGAAACGAAAACTTGTTTAAATAATTTACTGTCCAACAATGCAAAAATTCTGGCTACAATGACGATGCGTAAAGGGATAAAAATAAATTGAAAAAAGAAGAAAATGACAGATGAATTTCCTACACAATAAATATAGCAGATAGCAGAAATGCGAGGAGGTGTCCGGAGTAAAAACTTTTATATTCTTAAAAATCATCTATATTTTTGAGCGTTCTATTGGGATAACAGAAAGGCGAGGAAGTACCCAAAGTTATTTCTCGAATTGTTAAGATCACCAAAATTTTTATGCTTCTTATGAGGATAGCAGAAACGCGAGAAGGTGTCTAGAGTAAAAATTTTCATATTCTTAAAAATCGTCAAATTTTCGAGCTTCCTATTGGGATAACAGAAACGCGAGGAGGTATCCGGAGTAACTTTTCGAATTCTTAATATCACCAAATTTTTATGTTTCTTATTAGGATAATGGAAACGCGAGGATGTATCCGGAGTAAAAATTATTATATTCTTAAGAATCATCAAATTTTCGAGATTTCCATTAGGATATCGGAAACGCAAGAAGGTAGGTATCCAGAGTAAAAATTTTCTTATCCCTAAAATTCATTACATTTTCGAGCTTTCTATTGGGATAACAGAAACGCGAGGAGATATCCGGTTTAAAAAATTTCGTATTCTTAAAAACATCAAATTTTTGAGCTTTTTATTAGGATAATAGAAACGCGTGGAGGTATCCGGAGTAAAATTATTCATATTGTTAAAAATCATTAAATTTTCGAGCTTTCTATTAGGATAAAGGAAACGCGAGTAGGTATCCGGATTAAAAATTATCATATTCTTAAAAATCATCAAATTTTTGAGCTTTCTATTAGGATAACAGAAACGCGAGGAGGTATCCGAAGTAATTTTTCGAATTATTGATATCACCAAATTTTTATACTTCTTATTAGGATAGCAGAAACGCGAGGAGGTAAAAATCAAGAGCTACATATTTTTAAATTCTTAAAAATCTCAAAAATTTTCAAATTCAATGAGAGGACTCACGGCGGTTTTTGAAATAAATACCATATATTTGTAGAAAAGAATATTATTATTTAAACATCAAACAATTTCTGATAGTACGTTGGCGAGAGGTGATCTCGGGCATGTGACTGTCAATAGGTGTAATGTTCGAGGGTTGTTTTCCCGAAGAATCCAGAGTGGAATTTCCAGCAAATAGGTGCGCAAAGATATTGGCTTTTTCCTGGGCAGTCTTTGCTAGTGTTCCATCTTCATTGGTTAGGGGAGGAAAAGAGCTGGAAGTGAAGTTTCTTTCCACAGCTTTGGAGAAAAACCAAAATGAACGGGATCCTTTAGGACATTCAACAAGTTTTGATCTTATTTTGGCATTATGAGCATCTTTTGAACATTCTATTGTCTCTTTGCATATGCCTCTAGCCTCAACATATGCTGCTCTGGTCTCAGGTCCCGGATTTTTTTGCCATCGATGGTATGCTGCCTGTTTGGAAGCCACAGCTCTAGAGCAGTTTCTGTTAAACCAGGTCTTATCGGATGATGTTCTTCTTTCGGTATTCGGTATGTAAGTTTGCATTCCCAACATGATGATTTCAGAAATTGTCTCAGCACATCGTGTTGGATCTACTGAGGAGAAACAAACTCTCTTCCATGGAAACGCTGAGAAAAACATACGAAGACCCTCCCAGTCGGCCGAAATTGTAATGCCACATGAGACGGGGTGGTATTGTGCTGCTCGATGGTAAATGGAAAGAGCATGTTGTGGAGATAAGGGTGTGATCAGAGTTTCCAAGTGGGGCACAAATTTCTATTCTATACGGGTCAGGATTGGTGGTGAGGAAAAGATCTAGTGTATTGGCAGCCTGGTTGTTGACATCAGGGATGCGGGTTGGTAGCTCGACCAGTTGTTCTAGACCATAAGTGATGGAGAAGGCCTCAGCTTGACGACCTGCATCATCAGTTTTGTTAGAGAATTTGAGCCAGGCAGCGTTATGTACATTAAAGTCCCCCATGATTATGGTTTCAGCTGTTGGATGGTTCTCCTGAATGTAGTCCAGTTTGAGTGATAAAAACTCAAAGAGGTTGTTATATGAAGGTTCATTAGGTGATAGGTAAAGGCAGCAGAGGAACTTAGTCACTTTGGTATCAGATAGCTTAAACCACATCACATCAAAGTCTTCCAAACTCTTCCAAACTCTCTTCACGCTGGCATGAAAGGTTAGCCTTAGCGTAAAGGCAGACTCCACTTTTGAACCTGAGTCGAGAATGGAGTTCGTAACCAGGACAAAGCATATGGACCTTGTTGGTGGACGAGTTTACTTGTGTATATATATATATATATATATCTGAAAAACAATAAGACTGTCAGTCTGCTGTTTTTATTTAAAACTATTAATAACTAAATAAACAAAACCTGTAATCTATTTCTAAAAAAATAACAAGAATTATTTCTAATTAATTTTAGTGGTACTTAAATGAAAACCATTCACTTTAAAATTGTATAAAAATGTTCAACAAACTGCCAAATAGAATAAGGAATTTACAAAAGTTTGTTTGATCAACTTCTGAGGATAGAACCATATAAAATATATGATTACCTACCTATTTGAATTACTAAATAATTGTATGAAATTCGTATTGCGTTATTTTACTAAACTGTTGTGCATGTACACTTTTAAAATATTTAACTTCTCTTCAAAATAAAGATTAATATTATTATTACCAGTAGCTGAACTTAAAAAAATAATAATACTGTGTGCACTACTCAGTTTTAAACTACTTAAATTAAAGCAGAAATAATTTAAGAGGAAGAAATATTTTAAAAACAATTTTAGGAGTTTAGTATGATTTATTACACAATACGTTAAAAATTTTAATTTACCATTGGAATCATCATCAACAAGAAAATATAAAAATTCATGAAGCAATATCAAAAAGAAATATAGCAAATTGAATCAAAGAAAAGATAAAATATAAAAAGTAACGAAAATATACGAAACTAAAAAAATATTTATCTTAAAATATTATAAATTAATCTTCCTAACACCTAATTCTAGGTTAAAAATAGAAAGCACTGGTAGTAATAATACAAACGATATTTGCCAATGATATAATAAATATTTATTTTGTACAGTTAATTGATTTTACCTTAAAGATTTTAATATGCCAATAAGATTCTGATTTTTCTAGCAGAATCGACTCCAAAAATCTTCAAGAATACCCTTGGCATCAATTAGGATATAGTTTCATTTTGTTCTACACCAATTGCTAGATTTACAGTTCTTTCTGTACTTTATACATATCCTCTCAATGGATTTGGTAATGCCATAAGGAAATGTTCATTTTCATTGTACATATAGGCTTTGTCCACTGAAAATAAATAATATTCGTTAAACATTTTAATACTATTTGTAGTAAGTTCTGGGATCACTTAGTATCTGAGTCTTTGCGTTAGTTTAAATTATTTGATAAGTTAAATTAATATGCTAAAAGTGAGACAGTTAATGTTTTTAAGAATTTACTGAAATAAGTTTATTTGTGTCAATTTGTCCATTACATTTCTATTAAAGGCTTTTACTTTAAAATTGCAACAAAAAATTTACTATAGACTCTTTGTCGCCACAATAAGCCAAACAAAACACCAGGTATGTTATAGACGAGCTACTCCAAGAACATATCACATATACATACTGTTACAATTACACTATAATAAATGCAACCTAATGTGACTGGAATATGCTTTTTCAACAAAAAAATAATATAACTTTTAATTATTTAACCAACTTGAATTAAAAATTTAAATATAGACGTAACGTTTTAAGTACTGTAGTGAATTCTAAAATATAATAAGGAGCTAATCATAATCGTAATAAATCAGTCCGTCTTTTCACTAGAACTGCCTTTATCGTTGGAATTTTCGACTAAATCGGTTACCTTAGTTTTCTCTTCCTCATAAGTGGCAATTTTGGACAAATCGTCTTGAATTAATTCAATAGAGTCAATAGCTTCGTCTTACTCTTGGTTTTTCTGAAATGTAAATCAACAAAAAACGTTCGCTTGTATTTTCGTGACTTACATTCATTAGGTTGGAAATTCATCTGTCATTTTCTTCTTTTTTTCCATTTATTTTTATCCCTTTATGCATCGTCATTGCAGCCAATATTTTTGCATTGTTAGGTAGTAAATGTAGATAACACAAAATGCATCCGATTGCAATGTGTGTCATGTATAATTATATTTATTGTGTAGGAAATTGATCTGTCATTTTCTTCTTTTTTCAATTTATTTTTATCCCTTTACGCATCGTCATTGTCGTTTTATTAGGATAGCAGAAACGCGAGAAGGTATCCGGAGTAAGAATTTATTATTCTTAAAAATCATCAAATTTTCGAGCTTTCTATTGGGATAACAGAAATGCGATGAGGTATCCCGAGTAAAAATTCTTCAAGGAAACGAAAACTTGTTTAAATAATTTACTGTCCAACAATGCAAAAATTCTGGCTACAATGACGATGCGTAAAGGGATAAAAATAAATTGAAAAAAGAAGAAAATGACAGATGAATTTCCTACACAATAAATATAGCAGATAGCAGAAATGCGAGGAGGTGTCCGGAGTAAAAACTTTTATATTCTTAAAAATCATCTATATTTTTGAGCGTTCTATTGGGATAACAGAAAGGCGAGGAAGTACCCAAAGTTATTTCTCGAATTGTTAAGATCACCAAAATTTTTATGCTTCTTATGAGGATAGCAGAAACGCGAGAAGGTGTCTAGAGTAAAAATTTTCATATTCTTAAAAATCGTCAAATTTTCGAGCTTCCTATTGGGATAACAGAAACGCGAGGAGGTATCCGGAGTAACTTTTCGAATTCTTAATATCACCAAATTTTTATGTTTCTTATTAGGATAATGGAAACGCGAGGATGTATCCGGAGTAAAAATTATTATATTCTTAAGAATCATCAAATTTTCGAGATTTCCATTAGGATATCGGAAACGCAAGAAGGTAGGTATCCAGAGTAAAAATTTTCTTATCCCTAAAATTCATTACATTTTCGAGCTTTCTATTGGGATAACAGAAACGCGAGGAGATATCCGGTTTAAAAAATTTCGTATTCTTAAAAACATCAAATTTTTGAGCTTTTTATTAGGATAATAGAAACGCGTGGAGGTATCCGGAGTAAAATTATTCATATTGTTAAAAATCATTAAATTTTCGAGCTTTCTATTAGGATAAAGGAAACGCGAGTAGGTATCCGGATTAAAAATTATCATATTCTTAAAAATCATCAAATTTTTGAGCTTTCTATTAGGATAACAGAAACGCGAGGAGGTATCCGAAGTAATTTTTCGAATTATTGATATCACCAAATTTTTATACTTCTTATTAGGATAGCAGAAACGCGAGGAGGTAAAAATCAAGAGCTACATATTTTTAAATTCTTAAAAATCTCAAAAATTTTCAAATTCAATGAGAGGACTCACGGCGGTTTTTGAAATAAATACCATATATTTGTAGAAAAGAATATTATTATTTAAACATCAAACAATTTCTGATAGTACGTTGGCGAGAGGTGATCTCGGGCATGTGACTGTCAATAGGTGTAATGTTCGAGGGTTGTTTTCCCGAAGAATCCAGAGTGGAATTTCCAGCAAATAGGTGCGCAAAGATATTGGCTTTTTCCTGGGCAGTCTTTGCTAGTGTTCCATCTTCATTGGTTAGGGGAGGAAAAGAGCTGGAAGTGAAGTTTCTTTCCACAGCTTTGGAGAAAAACCAAAATGAACGGGATCCTTTAGGACATTCAACAAGTTTTGATCTTATTTTGGCATTATGAGCATCTTTTGAACATTCTATTGTCTCTTTGCATATGCCTCTAGCCTCAACATATGCTGCTCTGGTCTCAGGTCCCGGATTTTTTTGCCATCGATGGTATGCTGCCTGTTTGGAAGCCACAGCTCTAGAGCAGTTTCTGTTAAACCAGGTCTTATCGGATGATGTTCTTCTTTCGGTATTCGGTATGTAAGTTTGCATTCCCAACATGATGATTTCAGAAATTGTCTCAGCACATCGTGTTGGATCTACTGAGGAGAAACAAACTCTCTTCCATGGAAACGCTGAGAAAAACATACGAAGACCCTCCCAGTCGGCCGAAATTGTAATGCCACATGAGACGGGGTGGTATTGTGCTGCTCGATGGTAAATGGAAAGAGCATGTTGTGGAGATAAGGGTGTGATCAGAGTTTCCAAGTGGGGCACAAATTTCTATTCTATACGGGTCAGGATTGGTGGTGAGGAAAAGATCTAGTGTATTGGCAGCCTGGTTGTTGACATCAGGGATGCGGGTTGGTAGCTCGACCAGTTGTTCTAGACCATAAGTGATGGAGAAGGCCTCAGCTTGACGACCTGCATCATCAGTTTTGTTAGAGAATTTGAGCCAGGCAGCGTTATGTACATTAAAGTCCCCCATGATTATGGTTTCAGCTGTTGGATGGTTCTCCTGAATGTAGTCCAGTTTGAGTGATAAAAACTCAAAGAGGTTGTTATATGAAGGTTCATTAGGTGATAGGTAAAGGCAGCAGAGGAACTTAGTCACTTTGGTATCAGATAGCTTAAACCACATCACATCAAAGTCTTCCAAACTCTTCCAAACTCTCTTCACGCTGGCATGAAAGGTTAGCCTTAGCGTAAAGGCAGACTCCACTTTTGAACCTGAGTCGAGAATGGAGTTCGTAACCAGGACAAAGCATATGGACCTTGTTGGTGGACGAGTTTACTTGTGTATATATATATATATATATATCTGAAAAACAATAAGACTGTCAGTCTGCTGTTTTTATTTAAAACTATTAATAACTAAATAAACAAAACCTGTAATCTATTTCTAAAAAAATAACAAGAATTATTTCTAATTAATTTTAGTGGTACTTAAATGAAAACCATTCACTTTAAAATTGTATAAAAATGTTCAACAAACTGCCAAATAGAATAAGGAATTTACAAAAGTTTGTTTGATCAACTTCTGAGGATAGAACCATATAAAATATATGATTACCTACCTATTTGAATTACTAAATAATTGTATGAAATTCGTATTGCGTTATTTTACTAAACTGTTGTGCATGTACACTTTTAAAATATTTAACTTCTCTTCAAAATAAAGATTAATATTATTATTACCAGTAGCTGAACTTAAAAAAATAATAATACTGTGTGCACTACTCAGTTTTAAACTACTTAAATTAAAGCAGAAATAATTTAAGAGGAAGAAATATTTTAAAAACAATTTTAGGAGTTTAGTATGATTTATTACACAATACGTTAAAAATTTTAATTTACCATTGGAATCATCATCAACAAGAAAATATAAAAATTCATGAAGCAATATCAAAAAGAAATATAGCAAATTGAATCAAAGAAAAGATAAAATATAAAAAGTAACGAAAATATACGAAACTAAAAAAATATTTATCTTAAAATATTATAAATTAATCTTCCTAACACCTAATTCTAGGTTAAAAATAGAAAGCACTGGTAGTAATAATACAAACGATATTTGCCAATGATATAATAAATATTTATTTTGTACAGTTAATTGATTTTACCTTAAAGATTTTAATATGCCAATAAGATTCTGATTTTTCTAGCAGAATCGACTCCAAAAATCTTCAAGAATACCCTTGGCATCAATTAGGATATAGTTTCATTTTGTTCTACACCAATTGCTAGATTTACAGTTCTTTCTGTACTTTATACATATCCTCTCAATGGATTTGGTAATGCCATAAGGAAATGTTCATTTTCATTGTACATATAGGCTTTGTCCACTGAAAATAAATAATATTCGTTAAACATTTTAATACTATTTGTAGTAAGTTCTGGGATCACTTAGTATCTGAGTCTTTGCGTTAGTTTAAATTATTTGATAAGTTAAATTAATATGCTAAAAGTGAGACAGTTAATGTTTTTAAGAATTTACTGAAATAAGTTTATTTGTGTCAATTTGTCCATTACATTTCTATTAAAGGCTTTTACTTTAAAATTGCAACAAAAAATTTACTATAGACTCTTTGTCGCCACAATAAGCCAAACAAAACACCAGGTATGTTATAGACGAGCTACTCCAAGAACATATCACATATACATACTGTTACAATTACACTATAATAAATGCAACCTAATGTGACTGGAATATGCTTTTTCAACAAAAAAATAATATAACTTTTAATTATTTAACCAACTTGAATTAAAAATTTAAATATAGACGTAACGTTTTAAGTACTGTAGTGAATTCTAAAATATAATAAGGAGCTAATCATAATCGTAATAAATCAGTCCGTCTTTTCACTAGAACTGCCTTTATCGTTGGAATTTTCGACTAAATCGGTTACCTTAGTTTTCTCTTCCTCATAAGTGGCAATTTTGGACAAATCGTCTTGAATTAATTCAATAGAGTCAATAGCTTCGTCTTACTCTTGGTTTTTCTGAAATGTAAATCAACAAAAAACGTTCGCTTGTATTTTCGTGACTTACATTCATTAGGTTGGAAATTCATCTGTCATTTTCTTCTTTTTTTCCATTTATTTTTATCCCTTTATGCATCGTCATTGCAGCCAATATTTTTGCATTGTTAGGTAGTAAATGTAGATAACACAAAATGCATCCGATTGCAATGTGTGTCATGTATAATTATATTTATTGTGTAGGAAATTGATCTGTCATTTTCTTCTTTTTTCAATTTATTTTTATCCCTTTACGCATCGTCATTGTCGTTTTATTAGGATAGCAGAAACGCGAGAAGGTATCCGGAGTAAGAATTTATTATTCTTAAAAATCATCAAATTTTCGAGCTTTCTATTGGGATAACAGAAATGCGATGAGGTATCCCGAGTAAAAATTCTTCAAGGAAACGAAAACTTGTTTAAATAATTTACTGTCCAACAATGCAAAAATTCTGGCTACAATGACGATGCGTAAAGGGATAAAAATAAATTGAAAAAAGAAGAAAATGACAGATGAATTTCCTACACAATAAATATAGCAGATAGCAGAAATGCGAGGAGGTGTCCGGAGTAAAAACTTTTATATTCTTAAAAATCATCTATATTTTTGAGCGTTCTATTGGGATAACAGAAAGGCGAGGAAGTACCCAAAGTTATTTCTCGAATTGTTAAGATCACCAAAATTTTTATGCTTCTTATGAGGATAGCAGAAACGCGAGAAGGTGTCTAGAGTAAAAATTTTCATATTCTTAAAAATCGTCAAATTTTCGAGCTTCCTATTGGGATAACAGAAACGCGAGGAGGTATCCGGAGTAACTTTTCGAATTCTTAATATCACCAAATTTTTATGTTTCTTATTAGGATAATGGAAACGCGAGGATGTATCCGGAGTAAAAATTATTATATTCTTAAGAATCATCAAATTTTCGAGATTTCCATTAGGATATCGGAAACGCAAGAAGGTAGGTATCCAGAGTAAAAATTTTCTTATCCCTAAAATTCATTACATTTTCGAGCTTTCTATTGGGATAACAGAAACGCGAGGAGATATCCGGTTTAAAAAATTTCGTATTCTTAAAAACATCAAATTTTTGAGCTTTTTATTAGGATAATAGAAACGCGTGGAGGTATCCGGAGTAAAATTATTCATATTGTTAAAAATCATTAAATTTTCGAGCTTTCTATTAGGATAAAGGAAACGCGAGTAGGTATCCGGATTAAAAATTATCATATTCTTAAAAATCATCAAATTTTTGAGCTTTCTATTAGGATAACAGAAACGCGAGGAGGTATCCGAAGTAATTTTTCGAATTATTGATATCACCAAATTTTTATACTTCTTATTAGGATAGCAGAAACGCGAGGAGGTAAAAATCAAGAGCTACATATTTTTAAATTCTTAAAAATCTCAAAAATTTTCAAATTCAATGAGAGGACTCACGGCGGTTTTTGAAATAAATACCATATATTTGTAGAAAAGAATATTATTATTTAAACATCAAACAATTTCTGATAGTACGTTGGCGAGAGGTGATCTCGGGCATGTGACTGTCAATAGGTGTAATGTTCGAGGGTTGTTTTCCCGAAGAATCCAGAGTGGAATTTCCAGCAAATAGGTGCGCAAAGATATTGGCTTTTTCCTGGGCAGTCGTTGCTAGTGTTCCATCTTCATTGGTTAGGGGAGGAAAAGAGCTGGAAGTGAAGTTTCTTTCCACAGCTTTGGAGAAAAACCAAAATGAACGGGATCCTTTAGGACATTCAACAAGTTTTGATCTTATTTTGGCATTATGAGCATCTTTTGAACATTCTATTGTCTCTTTGCATATGCCTCTAGCCTCAACATATGCTGCTCTGGTCTCAGGTCCCGGATTTTTTTGCCATCGATGGTATGCTGCCTGTTTGGAAGCCACAGCTCTAGAGCAGTTTCTGTTAAACCAGGTCTTATCGGATGATGTTCTTCTTTCGGTATTCGGTATGTAAGTTTGCATTCCCAACATGATGATTTCAGAAATTGTCTCAGCACATCGTGTTGGATCTACTGAGGAGAAACAAACTCTCTTCCATGGAAACGCTGAGAAAAACATACGAAGACCCTCCCAGTCGGCCGAAATTGTAATGCCACATGAGACGGGGTGGTATTGTGCTGCTCGATGGTAAATGGAAAGAGCATGTTGTGGAGATAAGGGTGTGATCAGAGTTTCCAAGTGGGGCACAAATTTCTATTCTATACGGGTCAGGATTGGTGGTGAGGAAAAGATCTAGTGTATTGGCAGCCTGGTTGTTGACATCAGGGATGCGGGTTGGTAGCTCGACCAGTTGTTCTAGACCATAAGTGATGGAGAAGGCCTCAGCTTGACGACCTGCATCATCAGTTTTGTTAGAGAATTTGAGCCAGGCAGCGTTATGTACATTAAAGTCCCCCATGATTATGGTTTCAGCTGTTGGATGGTTCTCCTGAATGTAGTCCAGTTTGAGTGATAAAAACTCAAAGAGGTTGTTATATGAAGGTTCATTAGGTGATAGGTAAAGGCAGCAGAGGAACTTAGTCACTTTGGTATCAGATAGCTTAAACCACATCACATCAAAGTCTTCCAAACTCTTCCAAACTCTCTTCACGCTGGCATGAAAGGTTAGCCTTAGCGTAAAGGCAGACTCCACTTTTGAACCTGAGTCGAGAATGGAGTTCGTAACCAGGACAAAGCATATGGACCTTGTTGGTGGACGAGTTTACTTGTGTATATATATATATATATATCTGAAAAACAATAAGACTGTCAGTCTGCTGTTTTTATTTAAAACTATTAATAACTAAATAAACAAAACCTGTAATCTATTTCTAAAAAAATAACAAGAATTATTTCTAATTAATTTTAGTGGTACTTAAATGAAAACCATTCACTTTAAAATTGTATAAAAATGTTCAACAAACTGCCAAATAGAATAAGGAATTTACAAAAGTTTGTTTGATCAACTTCTGAGGATAGAACCATATAAAATATATGATTACCTACCTATTTGAATTACTAAATAATTGTATGAAATTCGTATTGCGTTATTTTACTAAACTGTTGTGCATGTACACTTTTAAAATATTTAACTTCTCTTCAAAATAAAGATTAATATTATTATTACCAGTAGCTGAACTTAAAAAAATAATAATACTGTGTGCACTACTCAGTTTTAAACTACTTAAATTAAAGCAGAAATAATTTAAGAGGAAGAAATATTTTAAAAACAATTTTAGGAGTTTAGTATGATTTATTACACAATACGTTAAAAATTTTAATTTACCATTGGAATCATCATCAACAAGAAAATATAAAAATTCATGAAGCAATATCAAAAAGAAATATAGCAAATTGAATCAAAGAAAAGATAAAATATAAAAAGTAACGAAAATATACGAAACTAAAAAAATATTTATCTTAAAATATTATAAATTAATCTTCCTAACACCTAATTCTAGGTTAAAAATAGAAAGCACTGGTAGTAATAATACAAACGATATTTGCCAATGATATAATAAATATTTATTTTGTACAGTTAATTGATTTTACCTTAAAGATTTTAATATGCCAATAAGATTCTGATTTTTCTAGCAGAATCGACTCCAAAAATCTTCAAGAATACCCTTGGCATCAATTAGGATATAGTTTCATTTTGTTCTACACCAATTGCTAGATTTACAGTTCTTTCTGTACTTTATACATATCCTCTCAATGGATTTGGTAATGCCATAAGGAAATGTTCATTTTCATTGTACATATAGGCTTTGTCCACTGAAAATAAATAATATTCGTTAAACATTTTAATACTATTTGTAGTAAGTTCTGGGATCACTTAGTATCTGAGTCTTTGCGTTAGTTTAAATTATTTGATAAGTTAAATTAATATGCTAAAAGTGAGAAAGTTAATGTTTTTAAGAATTTACTGAAATAAGTTTATTTGTGTCAATTTGTCCATTACATTTCTATTAAAGGCTTTTACTTTAAAATTGCAACAAAAAATTTACTATAGACTCTTTGTCGCCACAATAAGCCAAACAAAACACCAGGTATGTTATAGACGAGCTACTCCAAGAACATATCACATATACATACTGTTACAATTACACTATAATAAATGCAACCTAATGTGACTGGAATATGCTTTTTCAACAAAAAAATAATATAACTTTTAATTATTTAACCAACTTGAATTAAAAATTTAAATATAGACGTAACGTTTTAAGTACTGTAGTGAATTCTAAAATATAATAAGGAGCTAATCATAATCGTAATAAATCAGTCCGTCTTTTCACTAGAACTGCCTTTATCGTTGGAATTTTCGACTAAATCGGTTACCTTAGTTTTCTCTTCCTCATAAGTGGCAATTTTGGACAAATCGTCTTGAATTAATTCAATAGAGTCAATAGCTTCGTCTTACTCTTGGTTTTTCTGAAATGTAAATCAACAAAAAACGTTCGCTTGTATTTTCGTGACTTACATTCATTAGGTTGGAAATTCATCTGTCATTTTCTTCTTTTTTTCCATTTATTTTTATCCCTTTATGCATCGTCATTGCAGCCAATATTTTTGCATTGTTAGGTAGTAAATGTAGATAACACAAAATGCATCCGATTGCAATGTGTGTCATGTATAATTATATTTATTGTGTAGGAAATTGATCTGTCATTTTCTTCTTTTTTCAATTTATTTTTATCCCTTTACGCATCGTCATTGTCGTTTTATTAGGATAGCAGAAACGCGAGAAGGTATCCGGAGTAAGAATTTATTATTCTTAAAAATCATCAAATTTTCGAGCTTTCTATTGGGATAACAGAAATGCGATGAGGTATCCCGAGTAAAAATTCTTCAAGGAAACGAAAACTTGTTTAAATAATTTACTGTCCAACAATGCAAAAATTCTGGCTACAATGACGATGCGTAAAGGGATAAAAATAAATTGAAAAAAGAAGAAAATGACAGATGAATTTCCTACACAATAAATATAGCAGATAGCAGAAATGCGAGGAGGTGTCCGGAGTAAAAACTTTTATATTCTTAAAAATCATCTATATTTTTGAGCGTTCTATTGGGATAACAGAAAGGCGAGGAAGTACCCAAAGTTATTTCTCGAATTGTTAAGATCACCAAAATTTTTATGCTTCTTATGAGGATAGCAGAAACGCGAGAAGGTGTCTAGAGTAAAAATTTTCATATTCTTAAAAATCGTCAAATTTTCGAGCTTCCTATTGGGATAACAGAAACGCGAGGAGGTATCCGGAGTAACTTTTCGAATTCTTAATATCACCAAATTTTTATGTTTCTTATTAGGATAATGGAAACGCGAGGATGTATCCGGAGTAAAAATTATTATATTCTTAAGAATCATCAAATTTTCGAGATTTCCATTAGGATATCGGAAACGCAAGAAGGTAGGTATCCAGAGTAAAAATTTTCTTATCCCTAAAATTCATTACATTTTCGAGCTTTCTATTGGGATAACAGAAACGCGAGGAGATATCCGGTTTAAAAAATTTCGTATTCTTAAAAACATCAAATTTTTGAGCTTTTTATTAGGATAATAGAAACGCGTGGAGGTATCCGGAGTAAAATTATTCATATTGTTAAAAATCATTAAATTTTCGAGCTTTCTATTAGGATAAAGGAAACGCGAGTAGGTATCCGGATTAAAAATTATCATATTCTTAAAAATCATCAAATTTTTGAGCTTTCTATTAGGATAACAGAAACGCGAGGAGGTATCCGAAGTAATTTTTCGAATTATTGATATCACCAAATTTTTATACTTCTTATTAGGATAGCAGAAACGCGAGGAGGTAAAAATCAAGAGCTACATATTTTTAAATTCTTAAAAATCTCAAAAATTTTCAAATTCAATGAGAGGACTCACGGCGGTTTTTGAAATAAATACCATATATTTGTAGAAAAGAATATTATTATTTAAACATCAAACAATTTCTGATAGTACGTTGGCGAGAGGTGATCTCGGGCATGTGACTGTCAATAGGTGTAATGTTCGAGGGTTGTTTTCCCGAAGAATCCAGAGTGGAATTTCCAGCAAATAGGTGCGCAAAGATATTGGCTTTTTCCTGGGCAGTCTTTGCTAGTGTTCCATCTTCATTGGTTAGGGGAGGAAAAGAGCTGGAAGTGAAGTTTCTTTCCACAGCTTTGGAGAAAAACCAAAATGAACGGGATCCTTTAGGACATTCAACAAGTTTTGATCTTATTTTGGCATTATGAGCATCTTTTGAACATTCTATTGTCTCTTTGCATATGCCTCTAGCCTCAACATATGCTGCTCTGGTCTCAGGTCCCGGATTTTTTTGCCATCGATGGTATGCTGCCTGTTTGGAAGCCACAGCTCTAGAGCAGTTTCTGTTAAACCAGGTCTTATCGGATGATGTTCTTCTTTCGGTATTCGGTATGTAAGTTTGCATTCCCAACATGATGATTTCAGAAATTGTCTCAGCACATCGTGTTGGATCTACTGAGGAGAAACAAACTCTCTTCCATGGAAACGCTGAGAAAAACATACGAAGACCCTCCCAGTCGGCCGAAATTGTAATGCCACATGAGACGGGGTGGTATTGTGCTGCTCGATGGTAAATGGAAAGAGCATGTTGTGGAGATAAGGGTGTGATCAGAGTTTCCAAGTGGGGCACAAATTTCTATTCTATACGGGTCAGGATTGGTGGTGAGGAAAAGATCTAGTGTATTGGCAGCCTGGTTGTTGACATCAGGGATGCGGGTTGGTAGCTCGACCAGTTGTTCTAGACCATAAGTGATGGAGAAGGCCTCAGCTTGACGACCTGCATCATCAGTTTTGTTAGAGAATTTGAGCCAGGCAGCGTTATGTACATTAAAGTCCCCCATGATTATGGTTTCAGCTGTTGGATGGTTCTCCTGAATGTAGTCCAGTTTGAGTGATAAAAACTCAAAGAGGTTGTTATATGAAGGTTCATTAGGTGATAGGTAAAGGCAGCAGAGGAACTTAGTCACTTTGGTATCAGATAGCTTAAACCACATCACATCAAAGTCTTCCAAACTCTTCCAAACTCTCTTCACGCTGGCATGAAAGGTTAGCCTTAGCGTAAAGGCAGACTCCACTTTTGAACCTGAGTCGAGAATGGAGTTCGTAACCAGGACAAAGCATATGGACCTTGTTGGTGGACGAGTTTACTTGTGTATATATATATATATATATATCTGAAAAACAATAAGACTGTCAGTCTGCTGTTTTTATTTAAAACTATTAATAACTAAATAAACAAAACCTGTAATCTATTTCTAAAAAAATAACAAGAATTATTTCTAATTAATTTTAGTGGTACTTAAATGAAAACCATTCACTTTAAAATTGTATAAAAATGTTCAACAAACTGCCAAATAGAATAAGGAATTTACAAAAGTTTGTTTGATCAACTTCTGAGGATAGAACCATATAAAATATATGATTACCTACCTATTTGAATTACTAAATAATTGTATGAAATTCGTATTGCGTTATTTTACTAAACTGTTGTGCATGTACACTTTTAAAATATTTAACTTCTCTTCAAAATAAAGATTAATATTATTATTACCAGTAGCTGAACTTAAAAAAATAATAATACTGTGTGCACTACTCAGTTTTAAACTACTTAAATTAAAGCAGAAATAATTTAAGAGGAAGAAATATTTTAAAAACAATTTTAGGAGTTTAGTATGATTTATTACACAATACGTTAAAAATTTTAATTTACCATTGGAATCATCATCAACAAGAAAATATAAAAATTCATGAAGCAATATCAAAAAGAAATATAGCAAATTGAATCAAAGAAAAGATAAAATATAAAAAGTAACGAAAATATACGAAACTAAAAAAATATTTATCTTAAAATATTATAAATTAATCTTCCTAACACCTAATTCTAGGTTAAAAATAGAAAGCACTGGTAGTAATAATACAAACGATATTTGCCAATGATATAATAAATATTTATTTTGTACAGTTAATTGATTTTACCTTAAAGATTTTAATATGCCAATAAGATTCTGATTTTTCTAGCAGAATCGACTCCAAAAATCTTCAAGAATACCCTTGGCATCAATTAGGATATAGTTTCATTTTGTTCTACACCAATTGCTAGATTTACAGTTCTTTCTGTACTTTATACATATCCTCTCAATGGATTTGGTAATGCCATAAGGAAATGTTCATTTTCATTGTACATATAGGCTTTGTCCACTGAAAATAAATAATATTCGTTAAACATTTTAATACTATTTGTAGTAAGTTCTGGGATCACTTAGTATCTGAGTCTTTGCGTTAGTTTAAATTATTTGATAAGTTAAATTAATATGCTAAAAGTGAGACAGTTAATGTTTTTAAGAATTTACTGAAATAAGTTTATTTGTGTCAATTTGTCCATTACATTTCTATTAAAGGCTTTTACTTTAAAATTGCAACAAAAAATTTACTATAGACTCTTTGTCGCCACAATAAGCCAAACAAAACACCAGGTATGTTATAGACGAGCTACTCCAAGAACATATCACATATACATACTGTTACAATTACACTATAATAAATGCAACCTAATGTGACTGGAATATGCTTTTTCAACAAAAAAATAATATAACTTTTAATTATTTAACCAACTTGAATTAAAAATTTAAATATAGACGTAACGTTTTAAGTACTGTAGTGAATTCTAAAATATAATAAGGAGCTAATCATAATCGTAATAAATCAGTCCGTCTTTTCACTAGAACTGCCTTTATCGTTGGAATTTTCGACTAAATCGGTTACCTTAGTTTTCTCTTCCTCATAAGTGGCAATTTTGGACAAATCGTCTTGAATTAATTCAATAGAGTCAATAGCTTCGTCTTACTCTTGGTTTTTCTGAAATGTAAATCAACAAAAAACGTTCGCTTGTATTTTCGTGACTTACATTCATTAGGTTGGAAATTCATCTGTCATTTTCTTCTTTTTTTCCATTTATTTTTATCCCTTTATGCATCGTCATTGCAGCCAATATTTTTGCATTGTTAGGTAGTAAATGTAGATAACACAAAATGCATCCGATTGCAATGTGTGTCATGTATAATTATATTTATTGTGTAGGAAATTGATCTGTCATTTTCTTCTTTTTTCAATTTATTTTTATCCCTTTACGCATCGTCATTGTCGTTTTATTAGGATAGCAGAAACGCGAGAAGGTATCCGGAGTAAGAATTTATTATTCTTAAAAATCATCAAATTTTCGAGCTTTCTATTGGGATAACAGAAATGCGATGAGGTATCCCGAGTAAAAATTCTTCAAGGAAACGAAAACTTGTTTAAATAATTTACTGTCCAACAATGCAAAAATTCTGGCTACAATGACGATGCGTAAAGGGATAAAAATAAATTGAAAAAAGAAGAAAATGACAGATGAATTTCCTACACAATAAATATAGCAGATAGCAGAAATGCGAGGAGGTGTCCGGAGTAAAAACTTTTATATTCTTAAAAATCATCTATATTTTTGAGCGTTCTATTGGGATAACAGAAAGGCGAGGAAGTACCCAAAGTTATTTCTCGAATTGTTAAGATCACCAAAATTTTTATGCTTCTTATGAGGATAGCAGAAACGCGAGAAGGTGTCTAGAGTAAAAATTTTCATATTCTTAAAAATCGTCAAATTTTCGAGCTTCCTATTGGGATAACAGAAACGCGAGGAGGTATCCGGAGTAACTTTTCGAATTCTTAATATCACCAAATTTTTATGTTTCTTATTAGGATAATGGAAACGCGAGGATGTATCCGGAGTAAAAATTATTATATTCTTAAGAATCATCAAATTTTCGAGATTTCCATTAGGATATCGGAAACGCAAGAAGGTAGGTATCCAGAGTAAAAATTTTCTTATCCCTAAAATTCATTACATTTTCGAGCTTTCTATTGGGATAACAGAAACGCGAGGAGATATCCGGTTTAAAAAATTTCGTATTCTTAAAAACATCAAATTTTTGAGCTTTTTATTAGGATAATAGAAACGCGTGGAGGTATCCGGAGTAAAATTATTCATATTGTTAAAAATCATTAAATTTTCGAGCTTTCTATTAGGATAAAGGAAACGCGAGTAGGTATCCGGATTAAAAATTATCATATTCTTAAAAATCATCAAATTTTTGAGCTTTCTATTAGGATAACAGAAACGCGAGGAGGTATCCGAAGTAATTTTTCGAATTATTGATATCACCAAATTTTTATACTTCTTATTAGGATAGCATAAACGCGAGGAGGTAAAAATCAAGAGCTACATATTTTTAAATTCTTAAAAATCTCAAAAATTTTCAAATTCAATGAGAGGACTCACGGCGGTTTTTGAAATAAATACCATATATTTGTAGAAAAGAATATTATTATTTAAACATCAAACAATTTCTGATAGTACGTTGGCGAGAGGTGATCTCGGGCATGTGACTGTCAATAGGTGTAATGTTCGAGGGTTGTTTTCCCGAAGAATCCAGAGTGGAATTTCCAGCAAATAGGTGCGCAAAGATATTGGCTTTTTCCTGGGCAGTCGTTGCTAGTGTTCCATCTTCATTGGTTAGGGGAGGAAAAGAGCTGGAAGTGAAGTTTCTTTCCACAGCTTTGGAGAAAAACCAAAATGAACGGGATCCTTTAGGACATTCAACAAGTTTTGATCTTATTTTGGCATTATGAGCATCTTTTGAACATTCTATTGTCTCTTTGCATATGCCTCTAGCCTCAACATATGCTGCTCTGGTCTCAGGTCCCGGATTTTTTTGCCATCGATGGTATGCTGCCTGTTTGGAAGCCACAGCTCTAGAGCAGTTTCTGTTAAACCAGGTCTTATCGGATGATGTTCTTCTTTCGGTATTCGGTATGTAAGTTTGCATTCCCAACATGATGATTTCAGAAATTGTCTCAGCACATCGTGTTGGATCTACTGAGGAGAAACAAACTCTCTTCCATGGAAACGCTGAGAAAAACATACGAAGACCCTCCCAGTCGGCCGAAATTGTAATGCCACATGAGACGGGGTGGTATTGTGCTGCTCGATGGTAAATGGAAAGAGCATGTTGTGGAGATAAGGGTGTGATCAGAGTTTCCAAGTGGGGCACAAATTTCTATTCTATACGGGTCAGGATTGGTGGTGAGGAAAAGATCTAGTGTATTGGCAGCCTGGTTGTTGACATCAGGGATGCGGGTTGGTAGCTCGACCAGTTGTTCTAGACCATAAGTGATGGAGAAGGCCTCAGCTTGACGACCTGCATCATCAGTTTTGTTAGAGAATTTGAGCCAGGCAGCGTTATGTACATTAAAGTCCCCCATGATTATGGTTTCAGCTGTTGGATGGTTCTCCTGAATGTAGTCCAGTTTGAGTGATAAAAACTCAAAGAGGTTGTTATATGAAGGTTCATTAGGTGATAGGTAAAGGCAGCAGAGGAACTTAGTCACTTTGGTATCAGATAGCTTAAACCACATCACATCAAAGTCTTCCAAACTCTTCCAAACTCTCTTCACGCTGGCATGAAAGGTTAGCCTTAGCGTAAAGGCAGACTCCACTTTTGAACCTGAGTCGAGAATGGAGTTCGTAACCAGGACAAAGCATATGGACCTTGTTGGTGGACGAGTTTACTTGTGTATATATATATATATATATATCTGAAAAACAATAAGACTGTCAGTCTGCTGTTTTTATTTAAAACTATTAATAACTAAATAAACAAAACCTGTAATCTATTTCTAAAAAAATAACAAGAATTATTTCTAATTAATTTTAGTGGTACTTAAATGAAAACCATTCACTTTAAAATTGTATAAAAATGTTCAACAAACTGCCAAATAGAATAAGGAATTTACAAAAGTTTGTTTGATCAACTTCTGAGGATAGAACCATATAAAATATATGATTACCTACCTATTTGAATTACTAAATAATTGTATGAAATTCGTATTGCGTTATTTTACTAAACTGTTGTGCATGTACACTTTTAAAATATTTAACTTCTCTTCAAAATAAAGATTAATATTATTATTACCAGTAGCTGAACTTAAAAAAATAATAATACTGTGTGCACTACTCAGTTTTAAACTACTTAAATTAAAGCAGAAATAATTTAAGAGGAAGAAATATTTTAAAAACAATTTTAGGAGTTTAGTATGATTTATTACACAATACGTTAAAAATTTTAATTTACCATTGGAATCATCATCAACAAGAAAATATAAAAATTCATGAAGCAATATCAAAAAGAAATATAGCAAATTGAATCAAAGAAAAGATAAAATATAAAAAGTAACGAAAATATACGAAACTAAAAAAATATTTAACTTAAAATATTATAAATTAATCTTCCTAACACCTAATTCTAGGTTAAAAATAGAAAGCACTGGTAGTAATAATACAAACGATATTTGCCAATGATATAATAAATATTTATTTTGTACAGTTAATTGATTTTACCTTAAAGATTTTAATATGCCAATAAGATTCTGATTTTTCTAGCAGAATCGACTCCAAAAATCTTCAAGAATACCCTTGGCATCAATTAGGATATAGTTTCATTTTGTTCTACACCAATTGCTAGATTTACAGTTCTTTCTGTACTTTATACATATCCTCTCAATGGATTTGGTAATGCCATAAGGAAATGTTCATTTTCATTGTACATATAGGCTTTGTCCACTGAAAATAAATAATATTCGTTAAACATTTTAATACTATTTGTAGTAAGTTCTGGGATCACTTAGTATCTGAGTCTTTGCGTTAGTTTAAATTATTTGATAAGTTAAATTAATATGCTAAAAGTGAGACAGTTAATGTTTTTAAGAATTTACTGAAATAAGTTTATTTGTGTCAATTTGTCCATTACATTTCTATTAAAGGCTTTTACTTTAAAATTGCAACAAAAAATTTACTATAGACTCTTTGTCGCCACAATAAGCCAAACAAAACACCAGGTATGTTATAGACGAGCTACTCCAAGAACATATCACATATACATACTGTTACAATTACACTATAATAAATGCAACCTAATGTGACTGGAATATGCTTTTTCAACAAAAAAATAATATAACTTTTAATTATTTAACCAACTTGAATTAAAAATTTAAATATAGACGTAACGTTTTAAGTACTGTAGTGAATTCTAAAATATAATAAGGAGCTAATCATAATCGTAATAAATCAGTCCGTCTTTTCACTAGAACTGCCTTTATCGTTGGAATTTTCGACTAAATCGGTTACCTTAGTTTTCTCTTCCTCATAAGTGGCAATTTTGGACAAATCGTCTTGAATTAATTCAATAGAGTCAATAGCTTCGTCTTACTCTTGGTTTTTCTGAAATGTAAATCAACAAAAAACGTTCGCTTGTATTTTCGTGACTTACATTCATTAGGTTGGAAATTCATCTGTCATTTTCTTCTTTTTTTCCATTTATTTTTATCCCTTTATGCATCGTCATTGCAGCCAATATTTTTGCATTGTTAGGTAGTAAATGTAGATAACACAAAATGCATCCGATTGCAATGTGTGTCATGTATAATTATATTTATTGTGTAGGAAATTGATCTGTCATTTTCTTCTTTTTTCAATTTATTTTTATCCCTTTACGCATCGTCATTGTCGTTTTATTAGGATAGCAGAAACGCGAGAAGGTATCCGGAGTAAGAATTTATTATTCTTAAAAATCATCAAATTTTCGAGCTTTCTATTGGGATAACAGAAATGCGATGAGGTATCCCGAGTAAAAATTCTTCAAGGAAACGAAAACTTGTTTAAATAATTTACTGTCCAACAATGCAAAAATTCTGGCTACAATGACGATGCGTAAAGGGATAAAAATAAATTGAAAAAAGAAGAAAATGACAGATGAATTTCCTACACAATAAATATAGCAGATAGCAGAAATGCGAGGAGGTGTCCGGAGTAAAAACTTTTATATTCTTAAAAATCATCTATATTTTTGAGCGTTCTATTGGGATAACAGAAAGGCGAGGAAGTACCCAAAGTTATTTCTCGAATTGTTAAGATCACCAAAATTTTTATGCTTCTTATGAGGATAGCAGAAACGCGAGAAGGTGTCTAGAGTAAAAATTTTCATATTCTTAAAAATCGTCAAATTTTCGAGCTTCCTATTGGGATAACAGAAACGCGAGGAGGTATCCGGAGTAACTTTTCGAATTCTTAATATCACCAAATTTTTATGTTTCTTATTAGGATAATGGAAACGCGAGGATGTATCCGGAGTAAAAATTATTATATTCTTAAGAATCATCAAATTTTCGAGATTTCCATTAGGATATCGGAAACGCAAGAAGGTAGGTATCCAGAGTAAAAATTTTCTTATCCCTAAAATTCATTACATTTTCGAGCTTTCTATTGGGATAACAGAAACGCGAGGAGATATCCGGTTTAAAAAATTTCGTATTCTTAAAAACATCAAATTTTTGAGCTTTTTATTAGGATAATAGAAACGCGTGGAGGTATCCGGAGTAAAATTATTCATATTGTTAAAAATCATTAAATTTTCGAGCTTTCTATTAGGATAAAGGAAACGCGAGTAGGTATCCGGATTAAAAATTATCATATTCTTAAAAATCATCAAATTTTTGAGCTTTCTATTAGGATAACAGAAACGCGAGGAGGTATCCGAAGTAATTTTTCGAATTATTGATATCACCAAATTTTTATACTTCTTATTAGGATAGCAGAAACGCGAGGAGGTAAAAATCAAGAGCTACATATTTTTAAATTCTTAAAAATCTCAAAAATTTTCAAATTCAATGAGAGGACTCACGGCGGTTTTTGAAATAAATACCATATATTTGTAGAAAAGAATATTATTATTTAAACATCAAACAATTTCTGATAGTACGTTGGCGAGAGGTGATCTCGGGCATGTGACTGTCAATAGGTGTAATGTTCGAGGGTTGTTTTCCCGAAGAATCCAGAGTGGAATTTCCAGCAAATAGGTGCGCAAAGATATTGGCTTTTTCCTGGGCAGTCGTTGCTAGTGTTCCATCTTCATTGGTTAGGGGAGGAAAAGAGCTGGAAGTGAAGTTTCTTTCCACAGCTTTGGAGAAAAACCAAAATGAACGGGATCCTTTAGGACATTCAACAAGTTTTGATCTTATTTTGGCATTATGAGCATCTTTTGAACATTCTATTGTCTCTTTGCATATGCCTCTAGCCTCAACATATGCTGCTCTGGTCTCAGGTCCCGGATTTTTTTGCCATCGATGGTATGCTGCCTGTTTGGAAGCCACAGCTCTAGAGCAGTTTCTGTTAAACCAGGTCTTATCGGATGATGTTCTTCTTTCGGTATTCGGTATGTAAGTTTGCATTCCCAACATGATGATTTCAGAAATTGTCTCAGCACATCGTGTTGGATCTACTGAGGAGAAACAAACTCTCTTCCATGGAAACGCTGAGAAAAACATACGAAGACCCTCCCAGTCGGCCGAAATTGTAATGCCACATGAGACGGGGTGGTATTGTGCTGCTCGATGGTAAATGGAAAGAGCATGTTGTGGAGATAAGGGTGTGATCAGAGTTTCCAAGTGGGGCACAAATTTCTATTCTATACGGGTCAGGATTGGTGGTGAGGAAAAGATCTAGTGTATTGGCAGCCTGGTTGTTGACATCAGGGATGCGGGTTGGTAGCTCGACCAGTTGTTCTAGACCATAAGTGATGGAGAAGGCCTCAGCTTGACGACCTGCATCATCAGTTTTGTTAGAGAATTTGAGCCAGGCAGCGTTATGTACATTAAAGTCCCCCATGATTATGGTTTCAGCTGTTGGATGGTTCTCCTGAATGTAGTCCAGTTTGAGTGATAAAAACTCAAAGAGGTTGTTATATGAAGGTTCATTAGGTGATAGGTAAAGGCAGCAGAGGAACTTAGTCACTTTGGTATCAGATAGCTTAAACCACATCACATCAAAGTCTTCCAAACTCTTCCAAACTCTCTTCACGCTGGCATGAAAGGTTAGCCTTAGCGTAAAGGCAGACTCCACTTTTGAACCTGAGTCGAGAATGGAGTTCGTAACCAGGACAAAGCATATGGACCTTGTTGGTGGACGAGTTTACTTGTGTATATATATATATATATATATCTGAAAAACAATAAGACTGTCAGTCTGCTGTTTTTATTTAAAACTATTAATAACTAAATAAACAAAACCTGTAATCTATTTCTAAAAAAATAACAAGAATTATTTCTAATTAATTTTAGTGGTACTTAAATGAAAACCATTCACTTTAAAATTGTATAAAAATGTTCAACAAACTGCCAAATAGAATAAGGAATTTACAAAAGTTTGTTTGATCAACTTCTGAGGATAGAACCATATAAAATATATGATTACCTACCTATTTGAATTACTAAATAATTGTATGAAATTCGTATTGCGTTATTTTACTAAACTGTTGTGCATGTACACTTTTAAAATATTTAACTTCTCTTCAAAATAAAGATTAATATTATTATTACCAGTAGCTGAACTTAAAAAAATAATAATACTGTGTGCACTACTCAGTTTTAAACTACTTAAATTAAAGCAGAAATAATTTAAGAGGAAGAAATATTTTAAAAACAATTTTAGGAGTTTAGTATGATTTATTACACAATACGTTAAAAATTTTAATTTACCATTGGAATCATCATCAACAAGAAAATATAAAAATTCATGAAGCAATATCAAAAAGAAATATAGCAAATTGAATCAAAGAAAAGATAAAATATAAAAAGTAACGAAAATATACGAAACTAAAAAAATATTTAACTTAAAATATTATAAATTAATCTTCCTAACACCTAATTCTAGGTTAAAAATAGAAAGCACTGGTAGTAATAATACAAACGATATTTGCCAATGATATAATAAATATTTATTTTGTACAGTTAATTGATTTTACCTTAAAGATTTTAATATGCCAATAAGATTCTGATTTTTCTAGCAGAATCGACTCCAAAAATCTTCAAGAATACCCTTGGCATCAATTAGGATATAGTTTCATTTTGTTCTACACCAATTGCTAGATTTACAGTTCTTTCTGTACTTTATACATATCCTCTCAATGGATTTGGTAATGCCATAAGGAAATGTTCATTTTCATTGTACATATAGGCTTTGTCCACTGAAAATAAATAATATTCGTTAAACATTTTAATACTATTTGTAGTAAGTTCTGGGATCACTTAGTATCTGAGTCTTTGCGTTAGTTTAAATTATTTGATAAGTTAAATTAATATGCTAAAAGTGAGACAGTTAATGTTTTTAAGAATTTACTGAAATAAGTTTATTTGTGTCAATTTGTCCATTACATTTCTATTAAAGGCTTTTACTTTAAAATTGCAACAAAAAATTTACTATAGACTCTTTGTCGCCACAATAAGCCAAACAAAACACCAGGTATGTTATAGACGAGCTACTCCAAGAACATATCACATATACATACTGTTACAATTACACTATAATAAATGCAACCTAATGTGACTGGAATATGCTTTTTCAACAAAAAAATAATATAACTTTTAATTATTTAACCAACTTGAATTAAAAATTTAAATATAGACGTAACGTTTTAAGTACTGTAGTGAATTCTAAAATATAATAAGGAGCTAATCATAATCGTAATAAATCAGTCCGTCTTTTCACTAGAACTGCCTTTATCGTTGGAATTTTCGACTAAATCGGTTACCTTAGTTTTCTCTTCCTCATAAGTGGCAATTTTGGACAAATCGTCTTGAATTAATTCAATAGAGTCAATAGCTTCGTCTTACTCTTGGTTTTTCTGAAATGTAAATCAACAAAAAACGTTCGCTTGTATTTTCGTGACTTACATTCATTAGGTTGGAAATTCATCTGTCATTTTCTTCTTTTTTTCCATTTATTTTTATCCCTTTATGCATCGTCATTGCAGCCAATATTTTTGCATTGTTAGGTAGTAAATGTAGATAACACAAAATGCATCCGATTGCAATGTGTGTCATGTATAATTATATTTATTGTGTAGGAAATTGATCTGTCATTTTCTTCTTTTTTCAATTTATTTTTATCCCTTTACGCATCGTCATTGTCGTTTTATTAGGATAGCAGAAACGCGAGAAGGTATCCGGAGTAAGAATTTATTATTCTTAAAAATCATCAAATTTTCGAGCTTTCTATTGGGATAACAGAAATGCGATGAGGTATCCCGAGTAAAAATTCTTCAAGGAAACGAAAACTTGTTTAAATAATTTACTGTCCAACAATGCAAAAATTCTGGCTACAATGACGATGCGTAAAGGGATAAAAATAAATTGAAAAAAGAAGAAAATGACAGATGAATTTCCTACACAATAAATATAGCAGATAGCAGAAATGCGAGGAGGTGTCCGGAGTAAAAACTTTTATATTCTTAAAAATCATCTATATTTTTGAGCGTTCTATTGGGATAACAGAAAGGCGAGGAAGTACCCAAAGTTATTTCTCGAATTGTTAAGATCACCAAAATTTTTATGCTTCTTATGAGGATAGCAGAAACGCGAGAAGGTGTCTAGAGTAAAAATTTTCATATTCTTAAAAATCGTCAAATTTTCGAGCTTCCTATTGGGATAACAGAAACGCGAGGAGGTATCCGGAGTAACTTTTCGAATTCTTAATATCACCAAATTTTTATGTTTCTTATTAGGATAATGGAAACGCGAGGATGTATCCGGAGTAAAAATTATTATATTCTTAAGAATCATCAAATTTTCGAGATTTCCATTAGGATATCGGAAACGCAAGAAGGTAGGTATCCAGAGTAAAAATTTTCTTATCCCTAAAATTCATTACATTTTCGAGCTTTCTATTGGGATAACAGAAACGCGAGGAGATATCCGGTTTAAAAAATTTCGTATTCTTAAAAACATCAAATTTTTGAGCTTTTTATTAGGATAATAGAAACGCGTGGAGGTATCCGGAGTAAAATTATTCATATTGTTAAAAATCATTAAATTTTCGAGCTTTCTATTAGGATAAAGGAAACGCGAGTAGGTATCCGGATTAAAAATTATCATATTCTTAAAAATCATCAAATTTTTGAGCTTTCTATTAGGATAACAGAAACGCGAGGAGGTATCCGAAGTAATTTTTCGAATTATTGATATCACCAAATTTTTATACTTCTTATTAGGATAGCAGAAACGCGAGGAGGTAAAAATCAAGAGCTACATATTTTTAAATTCTTAAAAATCTCAAAAATTTTCAAATTCAATGAGAGGACTCACGGCGGTTTTTGAAATAAATACCATATATTTGTAGAAAAGAATATTATTATTTAAACATCAAACAATTTCTGATAGTACGTTGGCGAGAGGTGATCTCGGGCATGTGACTGTCAATAGGTGTAATGTTCGAGGGTTGTTTTCCCGAAGAATCCAGAGTGGAATTTCCAGCAAATAGGTGCGCAAAGATATTGGCTTTTTCCTGGGCAGTCGTTGCTAGTGTTCCATCTTCATTGGTTAGGGGAGGAAAAGAGCTGGAAGTGAAGTTTCTTTCCACAGCTTTGGAGAAAAACCAAAATGAACGGGATCCGTTAGGACATTCAACAAGTTTTGATCTTATTTTGGCATTATGAGCATCTTTTGAACATTCTATTGTCTCTTTGCATATGCCTCTAGCCTCAACATATGCTGCTCTGGTCTCAGGTCCCGGATTTTTTTGCCATCGATGGTATGCTGCCTGTTTGGAAGCCACAGCTCTAGAGCAGTTTCTGTTAAACCAGGTCTTATCGGATGATGTTCTTCTTTCGGTATTCGGTATGTAAGTTTGCATTCCCAACATGATGATTTCAGAAATTGTCTCAGCACATCGTGTTGGATCTACTGAGGAGAAACAAACTCTCTTCCATGGAAACGCTGAGAAAAACATACGAAGACCCTCCCAGTCGGCCGAAATTGTAATGCCACATGAGACGGGGTGGTATTGTGCTGCTCGATGGTAAATGGAAAGAGCATGTTGTGGAGATAAGGGTGTGATCAGAGTTTCCAAGTGGGGCACAAATTTCTATTCTATACGGGTCAGGATTGGTGGTGAGGAAAAGATCTAGTGTATTGGCAGCCTGGTTGTTGACATCAGGGATGCGGGTTGGTAGCTCGACCAGTTGTTCTAGACCATAAGTGATGGAGAAGGCCTCAGCTTGACGACCTGCATCATCAGTTTTGTTAGAGAATTTGAGCCAGGCAGCGTTATGTACATTAAAGTCCCCCATGATTATGGTTTCAGCTGTTGGATGGTTCTCCTGAATGTAGTCCAGTTTGAGTGATAAAAACTCAAAGAGGTTGTTATATGAAGGTTCATTAGGTGATAGGTAAAGGCAGCAGAGGAACTTAGTCACTTTGGTATCAGATAGCTTAAACCACATCACATCAAAGTCTTCCAAACTCTTCCAAACTCTCTTCACGCTGGCATGAAAGGTTAGCCTTAGCGTAAAGGCAGACTCCACTTTTGAACCTGAGTCGAGAATGGAGTTCGTAACCAGGACAAAGCATATGGACCTTGTTGGTGGACGAGTTTACTTGTGTATATATATATATATATATATCTGAAAAACAATAAGACTGTCAGTCTGCTGTTTTTATTTAAAACTATTAATAACTAAATAAACAAAACCTGTAATCTATTTCTAAAAAAATAACAAGAATTATTTCTAATTAATTTTAGTGGTACTTAAATGAAAACCATTCACTTTAAAATTGTATAAAAATGTTCAACAAACTGCCAAATAGAATAAGGAATTTACAAAAGTTTGTTTGATCAACTTCTGAGGATAGAACCATATAAAATATATGATTACCTACCTATTTGAATTACTAAATAATTGTATGAAATTCGTATTGCGTTATTTTACTAAACTGTTGTGCATGTACACTTTTAAAATATTTAACTTCTCTTCAAAATAAAGATTAATATTATTATTACCAGTAGCTGAACTTAAAAAAATAATAATACTGTGTGCACTACTCAGTTTTAAACTACTTAAATTAAAGCAGAAATAATTTAAGAGGAAGAAATATTTTAAAAACAATTTTAGGAGTTTAGTATGATTTATTACACAATACGTTAAAAATTTTAATTTACCATTGGAATCATCATCAACAAGAAAATATAAAAATTCATGAAGCAATATCAAAAAGAAATATAGCAAATTGAATCAAAGAAAAGATAAAATATAAAAAGTAACGAAAATATACGAAACTAAAAAAATATTTAACTTAAAATATTATAAATTAATCTTCCTAACACCTAATTCTAGGTTAAAAATAGAAAGCACTGGTAGTAATAATACAAACGATATTTGCCAATGATATAATAAATATTTATTTTGTACAGTTAATTGATTTTACCTTAAAGATTTTAATATGCCAATAAGATTCTGATTTTTCTAGCAGAATCGACTCCAAAAATCTTCAAGAATACCCTTGGCATCAATTAGGATATAGTTTCATTTTGTTCTACACCAATTGCTAGATTTACAGTTCTTTCTGTACTTTATACATATCCTCTCAATGGATTTGGTAATGCCATAAGGAAATGTTCATTTTCATTGTACATATAGGCTTTGTCCACTGAAAATAAATAATATTCGTTAAACATTTTAATACTATTTGTAGTAAGTTCTGGGATCACTTAGTATCTGAGTCTTTGCGTTAGTTTAAATTATTTGATAAGTTAAATTAATATGCTAAAAGTGAGACAGTTAATGTTTTTAAGAATTTACTGAAATAAGTTTATTTGTGTCAATTTGTCCATTACATTTCTATTAAAGGCTTTTACTTTAAAATTGCAACAAAAAATTTACTATAGACTCTTTGTCGCCACAATAAGCCAAACAAAACACCAGGTATGTTATAGACGAGCTACTCCAAGAACATATCACATATACATACTGTTACAATTACACTATAATAAATGCAACCTAATGTGACTGGAATATGCTTTTTCAACAAAAAAATAATATAACTTTTAATTATTTAACCAACTTGAATTAAAAATTTAAATATAGACGTAACGTTTTAAGTACTGTAGTGAATTCTAAAATATAATAAGGAGCTAATCATAATCGTAATAAATCAGTCCGTCTTTTCACTAGAACTGCCTTTATCGTTGGAATTTTCGACTAAATCGGTTACCTTAGTTTTCTCTTCCTCATAAGTGGCAATTTTGGACAAATCGTCTTGAATTAATTCAATAGAGTCAATAGCTTCGTCTTACTCTTGGTTTTTCTGAAATGTAAATCAACAAAAAACGTTCGCTTGTATTTTCGTGACTTACATTCATTAGGTTGGAAATTCATCTGTCATTTTCTTCTTTTTTTCCATTTATTTTTATCCCTTTATGCATCGTCATTGCAGCCAATATTTTTGCATTGTTAGGTAGTAAATGTAGATAACACAAAATGCATCCGATTGCAATGTGTGTCATGTATAATTATATTTATTGTGTAGGAAATTGATCTGTCATTTTCTTCTTTTTTCAATTTATTTTTATCCCTTTACGCATCGTCATTGTCGTTTTATTAGGATAGCAGAAACGCGAGAAGGTATCCGGAGTAAGAATTTATTATTCTTAAAAATCATCAAATTTTCGAGCTTTCTATTGGGATAACAGAAATGCGATGAGGTATCCCGAGTAAAAATTCTTCAAGGAAACGAAAACTTGTTTAAATAATTTACTGTCCAACAATGCAAAAATTCTGGCTACAATGACGATGCGTAAAGGGATAAAAATAAATTGAAAAAAGAAGAAAATGACAGATGAATTTCCTACACAATAAATATAGCAGATAGCAGAAATGCGAGGAGGTGTCCGGAGTAAAAACTTTTATATTCTTAAAAATCATCTATATTTTTGAGCGTTCTATTGGGATAACAGAAAGGCGAGGAAGTACCCAAAGTTATTTCTCGAATTGTTAAGATCACCAAAATTTTTATGCTTCTTATGAGGATAGCAGAAACGCGAGAAGGTGTCTAGAGTAAAAATTTTCATATTCTTAAAAATCGTCAAATTTTCGAGCTTCCTATTGGGATAACAGAAACGCGAGGAGGTATCCGGAGTAACTTTTCGAATTCTTAATATCACCAAATTTTTATGTTTCTTATTAGGATAATGGAAACGCGAGGATGTATCCGGAGTAAAAATTATTATATTCTTAAGAATCATCAAATTTTCGAGATTTCCATTAGGATATCGGAAACGCAAGAAGGTAGGTATCCAGAGTAAAAATTTTCTTATCCCTAAAATTCATTACATTTTCGAGCTTTCTATTGGGATAACAGAAACGCGAGGAGATATCCGGTTTAAAAAATTTCGTATTCTTAAAAACATCAAATTTTTGAGCTTTTTATTAGGATAATAGAAACGCGTGGAGGTATCCGGAGTAAAATTATTCATATTGTTAAAAATCATTAAATTTTCGAGCTTTCTATTAGGATAAAGGAAACGCGAGTAGGTATCCGGATTAAAAATTATCATATTCTTAAAAATCATCAAATTTTTGAGCTTTCTATTAGGATAACAGAAACGCGAGGAGGTATCCGAAGTAATTTTTCGAATTATTGATATCACCAAATTTTTATACTTCTTATTAGGATAGCAGAAACGCGAGGAGGTAAAAATCAAGAGCTACATATTTTTAAATTCTTAAAAATCTCAAAAATTTTCAAATTCAATGAGAGGACTCACGGCGGTTTTTGAAATAAATACCATATATTTGTAGAAAAGAATATTATTATTTAAACATCAAACAATTTCTGATAGTACGTTGGCGAGAGGTGATCTCGGGCATGTGACTGTCAATAGGTGTAATGTTCGAGGGTTGTTTTCCCGAAGAATCCAGAGTGGAATTTCCAGCAAATAGGTGCGCAAAGATATTGGCTTTTTCCTGTGCAGTCGTTGCTAGTGTTCCATCTTCATTGGTTAGGGGAGGAAAAGAGCTGGAAGTGAAGTTTCTTTCCACAGCTTTGGAGAAAAACCAAAATGAACGGGATCCTTTAGGACATTCAACAAGTTTTGATCTTATTTTGGCATTATGAGCATCTTTTGAACATTCTATTGTCTCTTTGCATATGCCTCTAGCCTCAACATATGCTGCTCTGGTCTCAGGTCCCGGATTTTTTTGCCATCGATGGTATGCTGCCTGTTTGGAAGCCACAGCTCTAGAGCAGTTTCTGTTAAACCAGGTCTTATCGGATGATGTTCTTCTTTCGGTATTCGGTATGTAAGTTTGCATTCCCAACATGATGATTTCAGAAATTGTCTCAGCACATCGTGTTGGATCTACTGAGGAGAAACAAACTCTCTTCCATGGAAACGCTGAGAAAAACATACGAAGACCCTCCCAGTCGGCCGAAATTGTAATGCCACATGAGACGGGGTGGTATTGTGCTGCTCGATGGTAAATGGAAAGAGCATGTTGTGGAGATAAGGGTGTGATCAGAGTTTCCAAGTGGGGCACAAATTTCTATTCTATACGGGTCAGGATTGGTGGTGAGGAAAAGATCTAGTGTATTGGCAGCCTGGTTGTTGACATCAGGGATGCGGGTTGGTAGCTCGACCAGTTGTTCTAGACCATAAGTGATGGAGAAGGCCTCAGCTTGACGACCTGCATCATCAGTTTTGTTAGAGAATTTGAGCCAGGCAGCGTTATGTACATTAAAGTCCCCCATGATTATGGTTTCAGCTGTTGGATGGTTCTCCTGAATGTAGTCCAGTTTGAGTGATAAAAACTCAAAGAGGTTGTTATATGAAGGTTCATTAGGTGATAGGTAAAGGCAGCAGAGGAACTTAGTCACTTTGGTATCAGATAGCTTAAACCACATCACATCAAAGTCTTCCAAACTCTTCCAAACTCTCTTCACGCTGGCATGAAAGGTTAGCCTTAGCGTAAAGGCAGACTCCACTTTTGAACCTGAGTCGAGAATGGAGTTCGTAACCAGGACAAAGCATATGGACCTTGTTGGTGGACGAGTTTACTTGTGTATATATATATATATATATATCTGAAAAACAATAAGACTGTCAGTCTGCTGTTTTTATTTAAAACTATTAATAACTAAATAAACAAAACCTGTAATCTATTTCTAAAAAAATAACAAGAATTATTTCTAATTAATTTTAGTGGTACTTAAATGAAAACCATTCACTTTAAAATTGTATAAAAATGTTCAACAAACTGCCAAATAGAATAAGGAATTTACAAAAGTTTGTTTGATCAACTTCTGAGGATAGAACCATATAAAATATATGATTACCTACCTATTTGAATTACTAAATAATTGTATGAAATTCGTATTGCGTTATTTTACTAAACTGTTGTGCATGTACACTTTTAAAATATTTAACTTCTCTTCAAAATAAAGATTAATATTATTATTACCAGTAGCTGAACTTAAAAAAATAATAATACTGTGTGCACTACTCAGTTTTAAACTACTTAAATTAAAGCAGAAATAATTTAAGAGGAAGAAATATTTTAAAAACAATTTTAGGAGTTTAGTATGATTTATTACACAATACGTTAAAAATTTTAATTTACCATTGGAATCATCATCAACAAGAAAATATAAAAATTCATGAAGCAATATCAAAAAGAAATATAGCAAATTGAATCAAAGAAAAGATAAAATATAAAAAGTAACGAAAATATACGAAACTAAAAAAATATTTAACTTAAAATATTATAAATTAATCTTCCTAACACCTAATTCTAGGTTAAAAATAGAAAGCACTGGTAGTAATAATACAAACGATATTTGCCAATGATATAATAAATATTTATTTTGTACAGTTAATTGATTTTACCTTAAAGATTTTAATATGCCAATAAGATTCTGATTTTTCTAGCAGAATCGACTCCAAAAATCTTCAAGAATACCCTTGGCATCAATTAGGATATAGTTTCATTTTGTTCTACACCAATTGCTAGATTTACAGTTCTTTCTGTACTTTATACATATCCTCTCAATGGATTTGGTAATGCCATAAGGAAATGTTCATTTTCATTGTACATATAGGCTTTGTCCACTGAAAATAAATAATATTCGTTAAACATTTTAATACTATTTGTAGTAAGTTCTGGGATCACTTAGTATCTGAGTCTTTGCGTTAGTTTAAATTATTTGATAAGTTAAATTAATATGCTAAAAGTGAGACAGTTAATGTTTTTAAGAATTTACTGAAATAAGTTTATTTGTGTCAATTTGTCCATTACATTTCTATTAAAGGCTTTTACTTTAAAATTGCAACAAAAAATTTACTATAGACTCTTTGTCGCCACAATAAGCCAAACAAAACACCAGGTATGTTATAGACGAGCTACTCCAAGAACATATCACATATACATACTGTTACAATTACACTATAATAAATGCAACCTAATGTGACTGGAATATGCTTTTTCAACAAAAAAATAATATAACTTTTAATTATTTAACCAACTTGAATTAAAAATTTAAATATAGACGTAACGTTTTAAGTACTGTAGTGAATTCTAAAATATAATAAGGAGCTAATCATAATCGTAATAAATCAGTCCGTCTTTTCACTAGAACTGCCTTTATCGTTGGAATTTTCGACTAAATCGGTTACCTTAGTTTTCTCTTCCTCATAAGTGGCAATTTTGGACAAATCGTCTTGAATTAATTCAATAGAGTCAATAGCTTCGTCTTACTCTTGGTTTTTCTGAAATGTAAATCAACAAAAAACGTTCGCTTGTATTTTCGTGACTTACATTCATTAGGTTGGAAATTCATCTGTCATTTTCTTCTTTTTTTCCATTTATTTTTATCCCTTTATGCATCGTCATTGCAGCCAATATTTTTGCATTGTTAGGTAGTAAATGTAGATAACACAAAATGCATCCGATTGCAATGTGTGTCATGTATAATTATATTTATTGTGTAGGAAATTGATCTGTCATTTTCTTCTTTTTTCAATTTATTTTTATCCCTTTACGCATCGTCATTGTCGTTTTATTAGGATAGCAGAAACGCGAGAAGGTATCCGGAGTAAGAATTTATTATTCTTAAAAATCATCAAATTTTCGAGCTTTCTATTGGGATAACAGAAATGCGATGAGGTATCCCGAGTAAAAATTCTTCAAGGAAACGAAAACTTGTTTAAATAATTTACTGTCCAACAATGCAAAAATTCTGGCTACAATGACGATGCGTAAAGGGATAAAAATAAATTGAAAAAAGAAGAAAATGACAGATGAATTTCCTACACAATAAATATAGCAGATAGCAGAAATGCGAGGAGGTGTCCGGAGTAAAAACTTTTATATTCTTAAAAATCATCTATATTTTTGAGCGTTCTATTGGGATAACAGAAAGGCGAGGAAGTACCCAAAGTTATTTCTCGAATTGTTAAGATCACCAAAATTTTTATGCTTCTTATGAGGATAGCAGAAACGCGAGAAGGTGTCTAGAGTAAAAATTTTCATATTCTTAAAAATCGTCAAATTTTCGAGCTTCCTATTGGGATAACAGAAACGCGAGGAGGTATCCGGAGTAACTTTTCGAATTCTTAATATCACCAAATTTTTATGTTTCTTATTAGGATAATGGAAACGCGAGGATGTATCCGGAGTAAAAATTATTATATTCTTAAGAATCATCAAATTTTCGAGATTTCCATTAGGATATCGGAAACGCAAGAAGGTAGGTATCCAGAGTAAAAATTTTCTTATCCCTAAAATTCATTACATTTTCGAGCTTTCTATTGGGATAACAGAAACGCGAGGAGATATCCGGTTTAAAAAATTTCGTATTCTTAAAAACATCAAATTTTTGAGCTTTTTATTAGGATAATAGAAACGCGTGGAGGTATCCGGAGTAAAATTATTCATATTGTTAAAAATCATTAAATTTTCGAGCTTTCTATTAGGATAAAGGAAACGCGAGTAGGTATCCGGATTAAAAATTATCATATTCTTAAAAATCATCAAATTTTTGAGCTTTCTATTAGGATAACAGAAACGCGAGGAGGTATCCGAAGTAATTTTTCGAATTATTGATATCACCAAATTTTTATACTTCTTATTAGGATAGCAGAAACGCGAGGAGGTAAAAATCAAGAGCTACATATTTTTAAATTCTTAAAAATCTCAAAAATTTTCAAATTCAATGAGAGGACTCACGGCGGTTTTTGAAATAAATACCATATATTTGTAGAAAAGAATATTATTATTTAAACATCAAACAATTTCTGATAGTACGTTGGCGAGAGGTGATCTCGGGCATGTGACTGTCAATAGGTGTAATGTTCGAGGGTTGTTTTCCCGAAGAATCCAGAGTGGAATTTCCAGCAAATAGGTGCGCAAAGATATTGGCTTTTTCCTGGGCAGTCGTTGCTAGTGTTCCATCTTCATTGGTTAGGGGAGGAAAAGAGCTGGAAGTGAAGTTTCTTTCCACAGCTTTGGAGAAAAACCAAAATGAACGGGATCCTTTAGGACATTCAACAAGTTTTGATCTTATTTTGGCATTATGAGCATCTTTTGAACATTCTATTGTCTCTTTGCATATGCCTCTAGCCTCAACATATGCTGCTCTGGTCTCAGGTCCCGGATTTTTTTGCCATCGATGGTATGCTGCCTGTTTGGAAGCCACAGCTCTAGAGCAGTTTCTGTTAAACCAGGTCTTATCGGATGATGTTCTTCTTTCGGTATTCGGTATGTAAGTTTGCATTCCCAACATGATGATTTCAGAAATTGTCTCAGCACATCGTGTTGGATCTACTGAGGAGAAACAAACTCTCTTCCATGGAAACGCTGAGAAAAACATACGAAGACCCTCCCAGTCGGCCGAAATTGTAATGCCACATGAGACGGGGTGGTATTGTGCTGCTCGATGGTAAATGGAAAGAGCATGTTGTGGAGATAAGGGTGTGATCAGAGTTTCCAAGTGGGGCACAAATTTCTATTCTATACGGGTCAGGATTGGTGGTGAGGAAAAGATCTAGTGTATTGGCAGCCTGGTTGTTGACATCAGGGATGCGGGTTGGTAGCTCGACCAGTTGTTCTAGACCATAAGTGATGGAGAAGGCCTCAGCTTGACGACCTGCATCATCAGTTTTGTTAGAGAATTTGAGCCAGGCAGCGTTATGTACATTAAAGTCCCCCATGATTATGGTTTCAGCTGTTGGATGGTTCTCCTGAATGTAGTCCAGTTTGAGTGATAAAAACTCAAAGAGGTTGTTATATGAAGGTTCATTAGGTGATAGGTAAAGGCAGCAGAGGAACTTAGTCACTTTGGTATCAGATAGCTTAAACCACATCACATCAAAGTCTTCCAAACTCTTCCAAACTCTTCCAAACTCTCTTCACGCTGGCATGAAAGGTTAGCCTTAGCGTAAAGGCAGACTCCACTTTTGAACCTGAGTCGAGAATGGAGTTCGTAACCAGGACAAAGCATATGGACCTTGTTGGTGGACGAGTTTACTTGTGTATATATATATATATATATATCTGAAAAACAATAAGACTGTCAGTCTGCTGTTTTTATTTAAAACTATTAATAACTAAATAAACAAAACCTGTAATCTATTTCTAAAAAAATAACAAGAATTATTTCTAATTAATTTTAGTGGTACTTAAATGAAAACCATTCACTTTAAAATTGTATAAAAATGTTCAACAAACTGCCAAATAGAATAAGGAATTTACAAAAGTTTGTTTGATCAACTTCTGAGGATAGAACCATATAAAATATATGATTACCTACCTATTTGAATTACTAAATAATTGTATGAAATTCGTATTGCGTTATTTTACTAAACTGTTGTGCATGTACACTTTTAAAATATTTAACTTCTCTTCAAAATAAAGATTAATATTATTATTACCAGTAGCTGAACTTAAAAAAATAATAATACTGTGTGCACTACTCAGTTTTAAACTACTTAAATTAAAGCAGAAATAATTTAAGAGGAAGAAATATTTTAAAAACAATTTTAGGAGTTTAGTATGATTTATTACACAATACGTTAAAAATTTTAATTTACCATTGGAATCATCATCAACAAGAAAATATAAAAATTCATGAAGCAATATCAAAAAGAAATATAGCAAATTGAATCAAAGAAAAGATAAAATATAAAAAGTAACGAAAATATACGAAACTAAAAAAATATTTAACTTAAAATATTATAAATTAATCTTCCTAACACCTAATTCTAGGTTAAAAATAGAAAGCACTGGTAGTAATAATACAAACGATATTTGCCAATGATATAATAAATATTTATTTTGTACAGTTAATTGATTTTACCTTAAAGATTTTAATATGCCAATAAGATTCTGATTTTTCTAGCAGAATCGACTCCAAAAATCTTCAAGAATACCCTTGGCATCAATTAGGATATAGTTTCATTTTGTTCTACACCAATTGCTAGATTTACAGTTCTTTCTGTACTTTATACATATCCTCTCAATGGATTTGGTAATGCCATAAGGAAATGTTCATTTTCATTGTACATATAGGCTTTGTCCACTGAAAATAAATAATATTCGTTAAACATTTTAATACTATTTGTAGTAAGTTCTGGGATCACTTAGTATCTGAGTCTTTGCGTTAGTTTAAATTATTTGATAAGTTAAATTAATATGCTAAAAGTGAGAAAGTTAATGTTTTTAAGAATTTACTGAAATAAGTTTATTTGTGTCAATTTGTCCATTACATTTCTATTAAAGGCTTTTACTTTAAAATTGCAACAAAAAATTTACTATAGACTCTTTGTCGCCACAATAAGCCAAACAAAACACCAGGTATGTTATAGACGAGCTACTCCAAGAACATATCACATATACATACTGTTACAATTACACTATAATAAATGCAACCTAATGTGACTGGAATATGCTTTTTCAACAAAAAAATAATATAACTTTTAATTATTTAACCAACTTGAATTAAAAATTTAAATATAGACGTAACGTTTTAAGTACTGTAGTGAATTCTAAAATATAATAAGGAGCTAATCATAATCGTAATAAATCAGTCCGTCTTTTCACTAGAACTGCCTTTATCGTTGGAATTTTCGACTAAATCGGTTACCTTAGTTTTCTCTTCCTCATAAGTGGCAATTTTGGACAAATCGTCTTGAATTAATTCAATAGAGTCAATAGCTTCGTCTTACTCTTGGTTTTTCTGAAATGTAAATCAACAAAAAACGTTCGCTTGTATTTTCGTGACTTACATTCATTAGGTTGGAAATTCATCTGTCATTTTCTTCTTTTTTTCCATTTATTTTTATCCCTTTATGCATCGTCATTGCAGCCAATATTTTTGCATTGTTAGGTAGTAAATGTAGATAACACAAAATGCATCCGATTGCAATGTGTGTCATGTATAATTATATTTATTGTGTAGGAAATTGATCTGTCATTTTCTTCTTTTTTCAATTTATTTTTATCCCTTTACGCATCGTCATTGTCGTTTTATTAGGATAGCAGAAACGCGAGAAGGTATCCGGAGTAAGAATTTATTATTCTTAAAAATCATCAAATTTTCGAGCTTTCTATTGGGATAACAGAAATGCGATGAGGTATCCCGAGTAAAAATTCTTCAAGGAAACGAAAACTTGTTTAAATAATTTACTGTCCAACAATGCAAAAATTCTGGCTACAATGACGATGCGTAAAGGGATAAAAATAAATTGAAAAAAGAAGAAAATGACAGATGAATTTCCTACACAATAAATATAGCAGATAGCAGAAATGCGAGGAGGTGTCCGGAGTAAAAACTTTTATATTCTTAAAAATCATCTATATTTTTGAGCGTTCTATTGGGATAACAGAAAGGCGAGGAAGTACCCAAAGTTATTTCTCGAATTGTTAAGATCACCAAAATTTTTATGCTTCTTATGAGGATAGCAGAAACGCGAGAAGGTGTCTAGAGTAAAAATTTTCATATTCTTAAAAATCGTCAAATTTTCGAGCTTCCTATTGGGATAACAGAAACGCGAGGAGGTATCCGGAGTAACTTTTCGAATTCTTAATATCACCAAATTTTTATGTTTCTTATTAGGATAATGGAAACGCGAGGATGTATCCGGAGTAAAAATTATTATATTCTTAAGAATCATCAAATTTTCGAGATTTCCATTAGGATATCGGAAACGCAAGAAGGTAGGTATCCAGAGTAAAAATTTTCTTATCCCTAAAATTCATTACATTTTCGAGCTTTCTATTGGGATAACAGAAACGCGAGGAGATATCCGGTTTAAAAAATTTCGTATTCTTAAAAACATCAAATTTTTGAGCTTTTTATTAGGATAATAGAAACGCGTGGAGGTATCCGGAGTAAAATTATTCATATTGTTAAAAATCATTAAATTTTCGAGCTTTCTATTAGGATAAAGGAAACGCGAGTAGGTATCCGGATTAAAAATTATCATATTCTTAAAAATCATCAAATTTTTGAGCTTTCTATTAGGATAACAGAAACGCGAGGAGGTATCCGAAGTAATTTTTCGAATTATTGATATCACCAAATTTTTATACTTCTTATTAGGATAGCAGAAACGCGAGGAGGTAAAAATCAAGAGCTACATATTTTTAAATTCTTAAAAATCTCAAAAATTTTCAAATTCAATGAGAGGACTCACGGCGGTTTTTGAAATAAATACCATATATTTGTAGAAAAGAATATTATTATTTAAACATCAAACAATTTCTGATAGTACGTTGGCGAGAGGTGATCTCGGGCATGTGACTGTCAATAGGTGTAATGTTCGAGGGTTGTTTTCCCGAAGAATCCAGAGTGGAATTTCCAGCAAATAGGTGCGCAAAGATATTGGCTTTTTCCTGGGCAGTCTTTGCTAGTGTTCCATCTTCATTGGTTAGGGGAGGAAAAGAGCTGGAAGTGAAGTTTCTTTCCACAGCTTTGGAGAAAAACCAAAATGAACGGGATCCTTTAGGACATTCAACAAGTTTTGATCTTATTTTGGCATTATGAGCATCTTTTGAACATTCTATTGTCTCTTTGCATATGCCTCTAGCCTCAACATATGCTGCTCTGGTCTCAGGTCCCGGATTTTTTTGCCATCGATGGTATGCTGCCTGTTTGGAAGCCACAGCTCTAGAGCAGTTTCTGTTAAACCAGGTCTTATCGGATGATGTTCTTCTTTCGGTATTCGGTATGTAAGTTTGCATTCCCAACATGATGATTTCAGAAATTGTCTCAGCACATCGTGTTGGATCTACTGAGGAGAAACAAACTCTCTTCCATGGAAACGCTGAGAAAAACATACGAAGACCCTCCCAGTCGGCCGAAATTGTAATGCCACATGAGACGGGGTGGTATTGTGCTGCTCGATGGTAAATGGAAAGAGCATGTTGTGGAGATAAGGGTGTGATCAGAGTTTCCAAGTGGGGCACAAATTTCTATTCTATACGGGTCAGGATTGGTGGTGAGGAAAAGATCTAGTGTATTGGCAGCCTGGTTGTTGACATCAGGGATGCGGGTTGGTAGCTCGACCAGTTGTTCTAGACCATAAGTGATGGAGAAGGCCTCAGCTTGACGACCTGCATCATCAGTTTTGTTAGAGAATTTGAGCCAGGCAGCGTTATGTACATTAAAGTCCCCCATGATTATGGTTTCAGCTGTTGGATGGTTCTCCTGAATGTAGTCCAGTTTGAGTGATAAAAACTCAAAGAGGTTGTTATATGAAGGTTCATTAGGTGATAGGTAAAGGCAGCAGAGGAACTTAGTCACTTTGGTATCAGATAGCTTAAACCACATCACATCAAAGTCTTCCAAACTCTTCCAAACTCTCTTCACGCTGGCATGAAAGGTTAGCCTTAGCGTAAAGGCAGACTCCACTTTTGAACCTGAGTCGAGAATGGAGTTCGTAACCAGGACAAAGCATATGGACCTTGTTGGTGGACGAGTTTACTTGTGTATATATATATATATATATATCTGAAAAACAATAAGACTGTCAGTCTGCTGTTTTTATTTAAAACTATTAATAACTAAATAAACAAAACCTGTAATCTATTTCTAAAAAAATAACAAGAATTATTTCTAATTAATTTTAGTGGTACTTAAATGAAAACCATTCACTTTAAAATTGTATAAAAATGTTCAACAAACTGCCAAATAGAATAAGGAATTTACAAAAGTTTGTTTGATCAACTTCTGAGGATAGAACCATATAAAATATATGATTACCTACCTATTTGAATTACTAAATAATTGTATGAAATTCGTATTGCGTTATTTTACTAAACTGTTGTGCATGTACACTTTTAAAATATTTAACTTCTCTTCAAAATAAAGATTAATATTATTATTACCAGTAGCTGAACTTAAAAAAATAATAATACTGTGTGCACTACTCAGTTTTAAACTACTTAAATTAAAGCAGAAATAATTTAAGAGGAAGAAATATTTTAAAAACAATTTTAGGAGTTTAGTATGATTTATTACACAATACGTTAAAAATTTTAATTTACCATTGGAATCATCATCAACAAGAAAATATAAAAATTCATGAAGCAATATCAAAAAGAAATATAGCAAATTGAATCAAAGAAAAGATAAAATATAAAAAGTAACGAAAATATACGAAACTAAAAAAATATTTATCTTAAAATATTATAAATTAATCTTCCTAACACCTAATTCTAGGTTAAAAATAGAAAGCACTGGTAGTAATAATACAAACGATATTTGCCAATGATATAATAAATATTTATTTTGTACAGTTAATTGATTTTACCTTAAAGATTTTAATATGCCAATAAGATTCTGATTTTTCTAGCAGAATCGACTCCAAAAATCTTCAAGAATACCCTTGGCATCAATTAGGATATAGTTTCATTTTGTTCTACACCAATTGCTAGATTTACAGTTCTTTCTGTACTTTATACATATCCTCTCAATGGATTTGGTAATGCCATAAGGAAATGTTCATTTTCATTGTACATATAGGCTTTGTCCACTGAAAATAAATAATATTCGTTAAACATTTTAATACTATTTGTAGTAAGTTCTGGGATCACTTAGTATCTGAGTCTTTGCGTTAGTTTAAATTATTTGATAAGTTAAATTAATATGCTAAAAGTGAGACAGTTAATGTTTTTAAGAATTTACTGAAATAAGTTTATTTGTGTCAATTTGTCCATTACATTTCTATTAAAGGCTTTTACTTTAAAATTGCAACAAAAAATTTACTATAGACTCTTTGTCGCCACAATAAGCCAAACAAAACACCAGGTATGTTATAGACGAGCTACTCCAAGAACATATCACATATACATACTGTTACAATTACACTATAATAAATGCAACCTAATGTGACTGGAATATGCTTTTTCAACAAAAAAATAATATAACTTTTAATTATTTAACCAACTTGAATTAAAAATTTAAATATAGACGTAACGTTTTAAGTACTGTAGTGAATTCTAAAATATAATAAGGAGCTAATCATAATCGTAATAAATCAGTCCGTCTTTTCACTAGAACTGCCTTTATCGTTGGAATTTTCGACTAAATCGGTTACCTTAGTTTTCTCTTCCTCATAAGTGGCAATTTTGGACAAATCGTCTTGAATTAATTCAATAGAGTCAATAGCTTCGTCTTACTCTTGGTTTTTCTGAAATGTAAATCAACAAAAAACGTTCGCTTGTATTTTCGTGACTTACATTCATTAGGTTGGAAATTCATCTGTCATTTTCTTCTTTTTTTCCATTTATTTTTATCCCTTTATGCATCGTCATTGCAGCCAATATTTTTGCATTGTTAGGTAGTAAATGTAGATAACACAAAATGCATCCGATTGCAATGTGTGTCATGTATAATTATATTTATTGTGTAGGAAATTGATCTGTCATTTTCTTCTTTTTTCAATTTATTTTTATCCCTTTACGCATCGTCATTGTCGTTTTATTAGGATAGCAGAAACGCGAGAAGGTATCCGGAGTAAGAATTTATTATTCTTAAAAATCATCAAATTTTCGAGCTTTCTATTGGGATAACAGAAATGCGATGAGGTATCCCGAGTAAAAATTCTTCAAGGAAACGAAAACTTGTTTAAATAATTTACTGTCCAACAATGCAAAAATTCTGGCTACAATGACGATGCGTAAAGGGATAAAAATAAATTGAAAAAAGAAGAAAATGACAGATGAATTTCCTACACAATAAATATAGCAGATAGCAGAAATGCGAGGAGGTGTCCGGAGTAAAAACTTTTATATTCTTAAAAATCATCTATATTTTTGAGCGTTCTATTGGGATAACAGAAAGGCGAGGAAGTACCCAAAGTTATTTCTCGAATTGTTAAGATCACCAAAATTTTTATGCTTCTTATGAGGATAGCAGAAACGCGAGAAGGTGTCTAGAGTAAAAATTTTCATATTCTTAAAAATCGTCAAATTTTCGAGCTTCCTATTGGGATAACAGAAACGCGAGGAGGTATCCGGAGTAACTTTTCGAATTCTTAATATCACCAAATTTTTATGTTTCTTATTAGGATAATGGAAACGCGAGGATGTATCCGGAGTAAAAATTATTATATTCTTAAGAATCATCAAATTTTCGAGATTTCCATTAGGATATCGGAAACGCAAGAAGGTAGGTATCCAGAGTAAAAATTTTCTTATCCCTAAAATTCATTACATTTTCGAGCTTTCTATTGGGATAACAGAAACGCGAGGAGATATCCGGTTTAAAAAATTTCGTATTCTTAAAAACATCAAATTTTTGAGCTTTTTATTAGGATAATAGAAACGCGTGGAGGTATCCGGAGTAAAATTATTCATATTGTTAAAAATCATTAAATTTTCGAGCTTTCTATTAGGATAAAGGAAACGCGAGTAGGTATCCGGATTAAAAATTATCATATTCTTAAAAATCATCAAATTTTTGAGCTTTCTATTAGGATAACAGAAACGCGAGGAGGTATCCGAAGTAATTTTTCGAATTATTGATATCACCAAATTTTTATACTTCTTATTAGGATAGCAGAAACGCGAGGAGGTAAAAATCAAGAGCTACATATTTTTAAATTCTTAAAAATCTCAAAAATTTTCAAATTCAATGAGAGGACTCACGGCGGTTTTTGAAATAAATACCATATATTTGTAGAAAAGAATATTATTATTTAAACATCAAACAATTTCTGATAGTACGTTGGCGAGAGGTGATCTCGGGCATGTGACTGTCAATAGGTGTAATGTTCGAGGGTTGTTTTCCCGAAGAATCCAGAGTGGAATTTCCAGCAAATAGGTGCGCAAAGATATTGGCTTTTTCCTGGGCAGTCTTTGCTAGTGTTCCATCTTCATTGGTTAGGGGAGGAAAAGAGCTGGAAGTGAAGTTTCTTTCCACAGCTTTGGAGAAAAACCAAAATGAACGGGATCCTTTAGGACATTCAACAAGTTTTGATCTTATTTTGGCATTATGAGCATCTTTTGAACATTCTATTGTCTCTTTGCATATGCCTCTAGCCTCAACATATGCTGCTCTGGTCTCAGGTCCCGGATTTTTTTGCCATCGATGGTATGCTGCCTGTTTGGAAGCCACAGCTCTAGAGCAGTTTCTGTTAAACCAGGTCTTATCGGATGATGTTCTTCTTTCGGTATTCGGTATGTAAGTTTGCATTCCCAACATGATGATTTCAGAAATTGTCTCAGCACATCGTGTTGGATCTACTGAGGAGAAACAAACTCTCTTCCATGGAAACGCTGAGAAAAACATACGAAGACCCTCCCAGTCGGCCGAAATTGTAATGCCACATGAGACGGGGTGGTATTGTGCTGCTCGATGGTAAATGGAAAGAGCATGTTGTGGAGATAAGGGTGTGATCAGAGTTTCCAAGTGGGGCACAAATTTCTATTCTATACGGGTCAGGATTGGTGGTGAGGAAAAGATCTAGTGTATTGGCAGCCTGGTTGTTGACATCAGGGATGCGGGTTGGTAGCTCGACCAGTTGTTCTAGACCATAAGTGATGGAGAAGGCCTCAGCTTGACGACCTGCATCATCAGTTTTGTTAGAGAATTTGAGCCAGGCAGCGTTATGTACATTAAAGTCCCCCATGATTATGGTTTCAGCTGTTGGATGGTTCTCCTGAATGTAGTCCAGTTTGAGTGATAAAAACTCAAAGAGGTTGTTATATGAAGGTTCATTAGGTGATAGGTAAAGGCAGCAGAGGAACTTAGTCACTTTGGTATCAGATAGCTTAAACCACATCACATCAAAGTCTTCCAAACTCTTCCAAACTCTCTTCACGCTGGCATGAAAGGTTAGCCTTAGCGTAAAGGCAGACTCCACTTTTGAACCTGAGTCGAGAATGGAGTTCGTAACCAGGACAAAGCATATGGACCTTGTTGGTGGACGAGTTTACTTGTGTATATATATATATATATATATCTGAAAAACAATAAGACTGTCAGTCTGCTGTTTTTATTTAAAACTATTAATAACTAAATAAACAAAACCTGTAATCTATTTCTAAAAAAATAACAAGAATTATTTCTAATTAATTTTAGTGGTACTTAAATGAAAACCATTCACTTTAAAATTGTATAAAAATGTTCAACAAACTGCCAAATAGAATAAGGAATTTACAAAAGTTTGTTTGATCAACTTCTGAGGATAGAACCATATAAAATATATGATTACCTACCTATTTGAATTACTAAATAATTGTATGAAATTCGTATTGCGTTATTTTACTAAACTGTTGTGCATGTACACTTTTAAAATATTTAACTTCTCTTCAAAATAAAGATTAATATTATTATTACCAGTAGCTGAACTTAAAAAAATAATAATACTGTGTGCACTACTCAGTTTTAAACTACTTAAATTAAAGCAGAAATAATTTAAGAGGAAGAAATATTTTAAAAACAATTTTAGGAGTTTAGTATGATTTATTACACAATACGTTAAAAATTTTAATTTACCATTGGAATCATCATCAACAAGAAAATATAAAAATTCATGAAGCAATATCAAAAAGAAATATAGCAAATTGAATCAAAGAAAAGATAAAATATAAAAAGTAACGAAAATATACGAAACTAAAAAAATATTTATCTTAAAATATTATAAATTAATCTTCCTAACACCTAATTCTAGGTTAAAAATAGAAAGCACTGGTAGTAATAATACAAACGATATTTGCCAATGATATAATAAATATTTATTTTGTACAGTTAATTGATTTTACCTTAAAGATTTTAATATGCCAATAAGATTCTGATTTTTCTAGCAGAATCGACTCCAAAAATCTTCAAGAATACCCTTGGCATCAATTAGGATATAGTTTCATTTTGTTCTACACCAATTGCTAGATTTACAGTTCTTTCTGTACTTTATACATATCCTCTCAATGGATTTGGTAATGCCATAAGGAAATGTTCATTTTCATTGTACATATAGGCTTTGTCCACTGAAAATAAATAATATTCGTTAAACATTTTAATACTATTTGTAGTAAGTTCTGGGATCACTTAGTATCTGAGTCTTTGCGTTAGTTTAAATTATTTGATAAGTTAAATTAATATGCTAAAAGTGAGACAGTTAATGTTTTTAAGAATTTACTGAAATAAGTTTATTTGTGTCAATTTGTCCATTACATTTCTATTAAAGGCTTTTACTTTAAAATTGCAACAAAAAATTTACTATAGACTCTTTGTCGCCACAATAAGCCAAACAAAACACCAGGTATGTTATAGACGAGCTACTCCAAGAACATATCACATATACATACTGTTACAATTACACTATAATAAATGCAACCTAATGTGACTGGAATATGCTTTTTCAACAAAAAAATAATATAACTTTTAATTATTTAACCAACTTGAATTAAAAATTTAAATATAGACGTAACGTTTTAAGTACTGTAGTGAATTCTAAAATATAATAAGGAGCTAATCATAATCGTAATAAATCAGTCCGTCTTTTCACTAGAACTGCCTTTATCGTTGGAATTTTCGACTAAATCGGTTACCTTAGTTTTCTCTTCCTCATAAGTGGCAATTTTGGACAAATCGTCTTGAATTAATTCAATAGAGTCAATAGCTTCGTCTTACTCTTGGTTTTTCTGAAATGTAAATCAACAAAAAACGTTCGCTTGTATTTTCGTGACTTACATTCATTAGGTTGGAAATTCATCTGTCATTTTCTTCTTTTTTTCCATTTATTTTTATCCCTTTATGCATCGTCATTGCAGCCAATATTTTTGCATTGTTAGGTAGTAAATGTAGATAACACAAAATGCATCCGATTGCAATGTGTGTCATGTATAATTATATTTATTGTGTAGGAAATTGATCTGTCATTTTCTTCTTTTTTCAATTTATTTTTATCCCTTTACGCATCGTCATTGTCGTTTTATTAGGATAGCAGAAACGCGAGAAGGTATCCGGAGTAAGAATTTATTATTCTTAAAAATCATCAAATTTTCGAGCTTTCTATTGGGATAACAGAAATGCGATGAGGTATCCCGAGTAAAAATTCTTCAAGGAAACGAAAACTTGTTTAAATAATTTACTGTCCAACAATGCAAAAATTCTGGCTACAATGACGATGCGTAAAGGGATAAAAATAAATTGAAAAAAGAAGAAAATGACAGATGAATTTCCTACACAATAAATATAGCAGATAGCAGAAATGCGAGGAGGTGTCCGGAGTAAAAACTTTTATATTCTTAAAAATCATCTATATTTTTGAGCGTTCTATTGGGATAACAGAAAGGCGAGGAAGTACCCAAAGTTATTTCTCGAATTGTTAAGATCACCAAAATTTTTATGCTTCTTATGAGGATAGCAGAAACGCGAGAAGGTGTCTAGAGTAAAAATTTTCATATTCTTAAAAATCGTCAAATTTTCGAGCTTCCTATTGGGATAACAGAAACGCGAGGAGGTATCCGGAGTAACTTTTCGAATTCTTAATATCACCAAATTTTTATGTTTCTTATTAGGATAATGGAAACGCGAGGATGTATCCGGAGTAAAAATTATTATATTCTTAAGAATCATCAAATTTTCGAGATTTCCATTAGGATATCGGAAACGCAAGAAGGTAGGTATCCAGAGTAAAAATTTTCTTATCCCTAAAATTCATTACATTTTCGAGCTTTCTATTGGGATAACAGAAACGCGAGGAGATATCCGGTTTAAAAAATTTCGTATTCTTAAAAACATCAAATTTTTGAGCTTTTTATTAGGATAATAGAAACGCGTGGAGGTATCCGGAGTAAAATTATTCATATTGTTAAAAATCATTAAATTTTCGAGCTTTCTATTAGGATAAAGGAAACGCGAGTAGGTATCCGGATTAAAAATTATCATATTCTTAAAAATCATCAAATTTTTGAGCTTTCTATTAGGATAACAGAAACGCGAGGAGGTATCCGAAGTAATTTTTCGAATTATTGATATCACCAAATTTTTATACTTCTTATTAGGATAGCAGAAACGCGAGGAGGTAAAAATCAAGAGCTACATATTTTTAAATTCTTAAAAATCTCAAAAATTTTCAAATTCAATGAGAGGACTCACGGCGGTTTTTGAAATAAATACCATATATTTGTAGAAAAGAATATTATTATTTAAACATCAAACAATTTCTGATAGTACGTTGGCGAGAGGTGATCTCGGGCATGTGACTGTCAATAGGTGTAATGTTCGAGGGTTGTTTTCCCGAAGAATCCAGAGTGGAATTTCCAGCAAATAGGTGCGCAAAGATATTGGCTTTTTCCTGGGCAGTCGTTGCTAGTGTTCCATCTTCATTGGTTAGGGGAGGAAAAGAGCTGGAAGTGAAGTTTCTTTCCACAGCTTTGGAGAAAAACCAAAATGAACGGGATCCTTTAGGACATTCAACAAGTTTTGATCTTATTTTGGCATTATGAGCATCTTTTGAACATTCTATTGTCTCTTTGCATATGCCTCTAGCCTCAACATATGCTGCTCTGGTCTCAGGTCCCGGATTTTTTTGCCATCGATGGTATGCTGCCTGTTTGGAAGCCACAGCTCTAGAGCAGTTTCTGTTAAACCAGGTCTTATCGGATGATGTTCTTCTTTCGGTATTCGGTATGTAAGTTTGCATTCCCAACATGATGATTTCAGAAATTGTCTCAGCACATCGTGTTGGATCTACTGAGGAGAAACAAACTCTCTTCCATGGAAACGCTGAGAAAAACATACGAAGACCCTCCCAGTCGGCCGAAATTGTAATGCCACATGAGACGGGGTGGTATTGTGCTGCTCGATGGTAAATGGAAAGAGCATGTTGTGGAGATAAGGGTGTGATCAGAGTTTCCAAGTGGGGCACAAATTTCTATTCTATACGGGTCAGGATTGGTGGTGAGGAAAAGATCTAGTGTATTGGCAGCCTGGTTGTTGACATCAGGGATGCGGGTTGGTAGCTCGACCAGTTGTTCTAGACCATAAGTGATGGAGAAGGCCTCAGCTTGACGACCTGCATCATCAGTTTTGTTAGAGAATTTGAGCCAGGCAGCGTTATGTACATTAAAGTCCCCCATGATTATGGTTTCAGCTGTTGGATGGTTCTCCTGAATGTAGTCCAGTTTGAGTGATAAAAACTCAAAGAGGTTGTTATATGAAGGTTCATTAGGTGATAGGTAAAGGCAGCAGAGGAACTTAGTCACTTTGGTATCAGATAGCTTAAACCACATCACATCAAAGTCTTCCAAACTCTTCCAAACTCTCTTCACGCTGGCATGAAAGGTTAGCCTTAGCGTAAAGGCAGACTCCACTTTTGAACCTGAGTCGAGAATGGAGTTCGTAACCAGGACAAAGCATATGGACCTTGTTGGTGGACGAGTTTACTTGTGTATATATATATATATATATCTGAAAAACAATAAGACTGTCAGTCTGCTGTTTTTATTTAAAACTATTAATAACTAAATAAACAAAACCTGTAATCTATTTCTAAAAAAATAACAAGAATTATTTCTAATTAATTTTAGTGGTACTTAAATGAAAACCATTCACTTTAAAATTGTATAAAAATGTTCAACAAACTGCCAAATAGAATAAGGAATTTACAAAAGTTTGTTTGATCAACTTCTGAGGATAGAACCATATAAAATATATGATTACCTACCTATTTGAATTACTAAATAATTGTATGAAATTCGTATTGCGTTATTTTACTAAACTGTTGTGCATGTACACTTTTAAAATATTTAACTTCTCTTCAAAATAAAGATTAATATTATTATTACCAGTAGCTGAACTTAAAAAAATAATAATACTGTGTGCACTACTCAGTTTTAAACTACTTAAATTAAAGCAGAAATAATTTAAGAGGAAGAAATATTTTAAAAACAATTTTAGGAGTTTAGTATGATTTATTACACAATACGTTAAAAATTTTAATTTACCATTGGAATCATCATCAACAAGAAAATATAAAAATTCATGAAGCAATATCAAAAAGAAATATAGCAAATTGAATCAAAGAAAAGATAAAATATAAAAAGTAACGAAAATATACGAAACTAAAAAAATATTTATCTTAAAATATTATAAATTAATCTTCCTAACACCTAATTCTAGGTTAAAAATAGAAAGCACTGGTAGTAATAATACAAACGATATTTGCCAATGATATAATAAATATTTATTTTGTACAGTTAATTGATTTTACCTTAAAGATTTTAATATGCCAATAAGATTCTGATTTTTCTAGCAGAATCGACTCCAAAAATCTTCAAGAATACCCTTGGCATCAATTAGGATATAGTTTCATTTTGTTCTACACCAATTGCTAGATTTACAGTTCTTTCTGTACTTTATACATATCCTCTCAATGGATTTGGTAATGCCATAAGGAAATGTTCATTTTCATTGTACATATAGGCTTTGTCCACTGAAAATAAATAATATTCGTTAAACATTTTAATACTATTTGTAGTAAGTTCTGGGATCACTTAGTATCTGAGTCTTTGCGTTAGTTTAAATTATTTGATAAGTTAAATTAATATGCTAAAAGTGAGAAAGTTAATGTTTTTAAGAATTTACTGAAATAAGTTTATTTGTGTCAATTTGTCCATTACATTTCTATTAAAGGCTTTTACTTTAAAATTGCAACAAAAAATTTACTATAGACTCTTTGTCGCCACAATAAGCCAAACAAAACACCAGGTATGTTATAGACGAGCTACTCCAAGAACATATCACATATACATACTGTTACAATTACACTATAATAAATGCAACCTAATGTGACTGGAATATGCTTTTTCAACAAAAAAATAATATAACTTTTAATTATTTAACCAACTTGAATTAAAAATTTAAATATAGACGTAACGTTTTAAGTACTGTAGTGAATTCTAAAATATAATAAGGAGCTAATCATAATCGTAATAAATCAGTCCGTCTTTTCACTAGAACTGCCTTTATCGTTGGAATTTTCGACTAAATCGGTTACCTTAGTTTTCTCTTCCTCATAAGTGGCAATTTTGGACAAATCGTCTTGAATTAATTCAATAGAGTCAATAGCTTCGTCTTACTCTTGGTTTTTCTGAAATGTAAATCAACAAAAAACGTTCGCTTGTATTTTCGTGACTTACATTCATTAGGTTGGAAATTCATCTGTCATTTTCTTCTTTTTTTCCATTTATTTTTATCCCTTTATGCATCGTCATTGCAGCCAATATTTTTGCATTGTTAGGTAGTAAATGTAGATAACACAAAATGCATCCGATTGCAATGTGTGTCATGTATAATTATATTTATTGTGTAGGAAATTGATCTGTCATTTTCTTCTTTTTTCAATTTATTTTTATCCCTTTACGCATCGTCATTGTCGTTTTATTAGGATAGCAGAAACGCGAGAAGGTATCCGGAGTAAGAATTTATTATTCTTAAAAATCATCAAATTTTCGAGCTTTCTATTGGGATAACAGAAATGCGATGAGGTATCCCGAGTAAAAATTCTTCAAGGAAACGAAAACTTGTTTAAATAATTTACTGTCCAACAATGCAAAAATTCTGGCTACAATGACGATGCGTAAAGGGATAAAAATAAATTGAAAAAAGAAGAAAATGACAGATGAATTTCCTACACAATAAATATAGCAGATAGCAGAAATGCGAGGAGGTGTCCGGAGTAAAAACTTTTATATTCTTAAAAATCATCTATATTTTTGAGCGTTCTATTGGGATAACAGAAAGGCGAGGAAGTACCCAAAGTTATTTCTCGAATTGTTAAGATCACCAAAATTTTTATGCTTCTTATGAGGATAGCAGAAACGCGAGAAGGTGTCTAGAGTAAAAATTTTCATATTCTTAAAAATCGTCAAATTTTCGAGCTTCCTATTGGGATAACAGAAACGCGAGGAGGTATCCGGAGTAACTTTTCGAATTCTTAATATCACCAAATTTTTATGTTTCTTATTAGGATAATGGAAACGCGAGGATGTATCCGGAGTAAAAATTATTATATTCTTAAGAATCATCAAATTTTCGAGATTTCCATTAGGATATCGGAAACGCAAGAAGGTAGGTATCCAGAGTAAAAATTTTCTTATCCCTAAAATTCATTACATTTTCGAGCTTTCTATTGGGATAACAGAAACGCGAGGAGATATCCGGTTTAAAAAATTTCGTATTCTTAAAAACATCAAATTTTTGAGCTTTTTATTAGGATAATAGAAACGCGTGGAGGTATCCGGAGTAAAATTATTCATATTGTTAAAAATCATTAAATTTTCGAGCTTTCTATTAGGATAAAGGAAACGCGAGTAGGTATCCGGATTAAAAATTATCATATTCTTAAAAATCATCAAATTTTTGAGCTTTCTATTAGGATAACAGAAACGCGAGGAGGTATCCGAAGTAATTTTTCGAATTATTGATATCACCAAATTTTTATACTTCTTATTAGGATAGCAGAAACGCGAGGAGGTAAAAATCAAGAGCTACATATTTTTAAATTCTTAAAAATCTCAAAAATTTTCAAATTCAATGAGAGGACTCACGGCGGTTTTTGAAATAAATACCATATATTTGTAGAAAAGAATATTATTATTTAAACATCAAACAATTTCTGATAGTACGTTGGCGAGAGGTGATCTCGGGCATGTGACTGTCAATAGGTGTAATGTTCGAGGGTTGTTTTCCCGAAGAATCCAGAGTGGAATTTCCAGCAAATAGGTGCGCAAAGATATTGGCTTTTTCCTGGGCAGTCTTTGCTAGTGTTCCATCTTCATTGGTTAGGGGAGGAAAAGAGCTGGAAGTGAAGTTTCTTTCCACAGCTTTGGAGAAAAACCAAAATGAACGGGATCCTTTAGGACATTCAACAAGTTTTGATCTTATTTTGGCATTATGAGCATCTTTTGAACATTCTATTGTCTCTTTGCATATGCCTCTAGCCTCAACATATGCTGCTCTGGTCTCAGGTCCCGGATTTTTTTGCCATCGATGGTATGCTGCCTGTTTGGAAGCCACAGCTCTAGAGCAGTTTCTGTTAAACCAGGTCTTATCGGATGATGTTCTTCTTTCGGTATTCGGTATGTAAGTTTGCATTCCCAACATGATGATTTCAGAAATTGTCTCAGCACATCGTGTTGGATCTACTGAGGAGAAACAAACTCTCTTCCATGGAAACGCTGAGAAAAACATACGAAGACCCTCCCAGTCGGCCGAAATTGTAATGCCACATGAGACGGGGTGGTATTGTGCTGCTCGATGGTAAATGGAAAGAGCATGTTGTGGAGATAAGGGTGTGATCAGAGTTTCCAAGTGGGGCACAAATTTCTATTCTATACGGGTCAGGATTGGTGGTGAGGAAAAGATCTAGTGTATTGGCAGCCTGGTTGTTGACATCAGGGATGCGGGTTGGTAGCTCGACCAGTTGTTCTAGACCATAAGTGATGGAGAAGGCCTCAGCTTGACGACCTGCATCATCAGTTTTGTTAGAGAATTTGAGCCAGGCAGCGTTATGTACATTAAAGTCCCCCATGATTATGGTTTCAGCTGTTGGATGGTTCTCCTGAATGTAGTCCAGTTTGAGTGATAAAAACTCAAAGAGGTTGTTATATGAAGGTTCATTAGGTGATAGGTAAAGGCAGCAGAGGAACTTAGTCACTTTGGTATCAGATAGCTTAAACCACATCACATCAAAGTCTTCCAAACTCTTCCAAACTCTCTTCACGCTGGCATGAAAGGTTAGCCTTAGCGTAAAGGCAGACTCCACTTTTGAACCTGAGTCGAGAATGGAGTTCGTAACCAGGACAAAGCATATGGACCTTGTTGGTGGACGAGTTTACTTGTGTATATATATATATATATATATCTGAAAAACAATAAGACTGTCAGTCTGCTGTTTTTATTTAAAACTATTAATAACTAAATAAACAAAACCTGTAATCTATTTCTAAAAAAATAACAAGAATTATTTCTAATTAATTTTAGTGGTACTTAAATGAAAACCATTCACTTTAAAATTGTATAAAAATGTTCAACAAACTGCCAAATAGAATAAGGAATTTACAAAAGTTTGTTTGATCAACTTCTGAGGATAGAACCATATAAAATATATGATTACCTACCTATTTGAATTACTAAATAATTGTATGAAATTCGTATTGCGTTATTTTACTAAACTGTTGTGCATGTACACTTTTAAAATATTTAACTTCTCTTCAAAATAAAGATTAATATTATTATTACCAGTAGCTGAACTTAAAAAAATAATAATACTGTGTGCACTACTCAGTTTTAAACTACTTAAATTAAAGCAGAAATAATTTAAGAGGAAGAAATATTTTAAAAACAATTTTAGGAGTTTAGTATGATTTATTACACAATACGTTAAAAATTTTAATTTACCATTGGAATCATCATCAACAAGAAAATATAAAAATTCATGAAGCAATATCAAAAAGAAATATAGCAAATTGAATCAAAGAAAAGATAAAATATAAAAAGTAACGAAAATATACGAAACTAAAAAAATATTTATCTTAAAATATTATAAATTAATCTTCCTAACACCTAATTCTAGGTTAAAAATAGAAAGCACTGGTAGTAATAATACAAACGATATTTGCCAATGATATAATAAATATTTATTTTGTACAGTTAATTGATTTTACCTTAAAGATTTTAATATGCCAATAAGATTCTGATTTTTCTAGCAGAATCGACTCCAAAAATCTTCAAGAATACCCTTGGCATCAATTAGGATATAGTTTCATTTTGTTCTACACCAATTGCTAGATTTACAGTTCTTTCTGTACTTTATACATATCCTCTCAATGGATTTGGTAATGCCATAAGGAAATGTTCATTTTCATTGTACATATAGGCTTTGTCCACTGAAAATAAATAATATTCGTTAAACATTTTAATACTATTTGTAGTAAGTTCTGGGATCACTTAGTATCTGAGTCTTTGCGTTAGTTTAAATTATTTGATAAGTTAAATTAATATGCTAAAAGTGAGACAGTTAATGTTTTTAAGAATTTACTGAAATAAGTTTATTTGTGTCAATTTGTCCATTACATTTCTATTAAAGGCTTTTACTTTAAAATTGCAACAAAAAATTTACTATAGACTCTTTGTCGCCACAATAAGCCAAACAAAACACCAGGTATGTTATAGACGAGCTACTCCAAGAACATATCACATATACATACTGTTACAATTACACTATAATAAATGCAACCTAATGTGACTGGAATATGCTTTTTCAACAAAAAAATAATATAACTTTTAATTATTTAACCAACTTGAATTAAAAATTTAAATATAGACGTAACGTTTTAAGTACTGTAGTGAATTCTAAAATATAATAAGGAGCTAATCATAATCGTAATAAATCAGTCCGTCTTTTCACTAGAACTGCCTTTATCGTTGGAATTTTCGACTAAATCGGTTACCTTAGTTTTCTCTTCCTCATAAGTGGCAATTTTGGACAAATCGTCTTGAATTAATTCAATAGAGTCAATAGCTTCGTCTTACTCTTGGTTTTTCTGAAATGTAAATCAACAAAAAACGTTCGCTTGTATTTTCGTGACTTACATTCATTAGGTTGGAAATTCATCTGTCATTTTCTTCTTTTTTTCCATTTATTTTTATCCCTTTATGCATCGTCATTGCAGCCAATATTTTTGCATTGTTAGGTAGTAAATGTAGATAACACAAAATGCATCCGATTGCAATGTGTGTCATGTATAATTATATTTATTGTGTAGGAAATTGATCTGTCATTTTCTTCTTTTTTCAATTTATTTTTATCCCTTTACGCATCGTCATTGTCGTTTTATTAGGATAGCAGAAACGCGAGAAGGTATCCGGAGTAAGAATTTATTATTCTTAAAAATCATCAAATTTTCGAGCTTTCTATTGGGATAACAGAAATGCGATGAGGTATCCCGAGTAAAAATTCTTCAAGGAAACGAAAACTTGTTTAAATAATTTACTGTCCAACAATGCAAAAATTCTGGCTACAATGACGATGCGTAAAGGGATAAAAATAAATTGAAAAAAGAAGAAAATGACAGATGAATTTCCTACACAATAAATATAGCAGATAGCAGAAATGCGAGGAGGTGTCCGGAGTAAAAACTTTTATATTCTTAAAAATCATCTATATTTTTGAGCGTTCTATTGGGATAACAGAAAGGCGAGGAAGTACCCAAAGTTATTTCTCGAATTGTTAAGATCACCAAAATTTTTATGCTTCTTATGAGGATAGCAGAAACGCGAGAAGGTGTCTAGAGTAAAAATTTTCATATTCTTAAAAATCGTCAAATTTTCGAGCTTCCTATTGGGATAACAGAAACGCGAGGAGGTATCCGGAGTAACTTTTCGAATTCTTAATATCACCAAATTTTTATGTTTCTTATTAGGATAATGGAAACGCGAGGATGTATCCGGAGTAAAAATTATTATATTCTTAAGAATCATCAAATTTTCGAGATTTCCATTAGGATATCGGAAACGCAAGAAGGTAGGTATCCAGAGTAAAAATTTTCTTATCCCTAAAATTCATTACATTTTCGAGCTTTCTATTGGGATAACAGAAACGCGAGGAGATATCCGGTTTAAAAAATTTCGTATTCTTAAAAACATCAAATTTTTGAGCTTTTTATTAGGATAATAGAAACGCGTGGAGGTATCCGGAGTAAAATTATTCATATTGTTAAAAATCATTAAATTTTCGAGCTTTCTATTAGGATAAAGGAAACGCGAGTAGGTATCCGGATTAAAAATTATCATATTCTTAAAAATCATCAAATTTTTGAGCTTTCTATTAGGATAACAGAAACGCGAGGAGGTATCCGAAGTAATTTTTCGAATTATTGATATCACCAAATTTTTATACTTCTTATTAGGATAGCATAAACGCGAGGAGGTAAAAATCAAGAGCTACATATTTTTAAATTCTTAAAAATCTCAAAAATTTTCAAATTCAATGAGAGGACTCACGGCGGTTTTTGAAATAAATACCATATATTTGTAGAAAAGAATATTATTATTTAAACATCAAACAATTTCTGATAGTACGTTGGCGAGAGGTGATCTCGGGCATGTGACTGTCAATAGGTGTAATGTTCGAGGGTTGTTTTCCCGAAGAATCCAGAGTGGAATTTCCAGCAAATAGGTGCGCAAAGATATTGGCTTTTTCCTGGGCAGTCGTTGCTAGTGTTCCATCTTCATTGGTTAGGGGAGGAAAAGAGCTGGAAGTGAAGTTTCTTTCCACAGCTTTGGAGAAAAACCAAAATGAACGGGATCCTTTAGGACATTCAACAAGTTTTGATCTTATTTTGGCATTATGAGCATCTTTTGAACATTCTATTGTCTCTTTGCATATGCCTCTAGCCTCAACATATGCTGCTCTGGTCTCAGGTCCCGGATTTTTTTGCCATCGATGGTATGCTGCCTGTTTGGAAGCCACAGCTCTAGAGCAGTTTCTGTTAAACCAGGTCTTATCGGATGATGTTCTTCTTTCGGTATTCGGTATGTAAGTTTGCATTCCCAACATGATGATTTCAGAAATTGTCTCAGCACATCGTGTTGGATCTACTGAGGAGAAACAAACTCTCTTCCATGGAAACGCTGAGAAAAACATACGAAGACCCTCCCAGTCGGCCGAAATTGTAATGCCACATGAGACGGGGTGGTATTGTGCTGCTCGATGGTAAATGGAAAGAGCATGTTGTGGAGATAAGGGTGTGATCAGAGTTTCCAAGTGGGGCACAAATTTCTATTCTATACGGGTCAGGATTGGTGGTGAGGAAAAGATCTAGTGTATTGGCAGCCTGGTTGTTGACATCAGGGATGCGGGTTGGTAGCTCGACCAGTTGTTCTAGACCATAAGTGATGGAGAAGGCCTCAGCTTGACGACCTGCATCATCAGTTTTGTTAGAGAATTTGAGCCAGGCAGCGTTATGTACATTAAAGTCCCCCATGATTATGGTTTCAGCTGTTGGATGGTTCTCCTGAATGTAGTCCAGTTTGAGTGATAAAAACTCAAAGAGGTTGTTATATGAAGGTTCATTAGGTGATAGGTAAAGGCAGCAGAGGAACTTAGTCACTTTGGTATCAGATAGCTTAAACCACATCACATCAAAGTCTTCCAAACTCTTCCAAACTCTCTTCACGCTGGCATGAAAGGTTAGCCTTAGCGTAAAGGCAGACTCCACTTTTGAACCTGAGTCGAGAATGGAGTTCGTAACCAGGACAAAGCATATGGACCTTGTTGGTGGACGAGTTTACTTGTGTATATATATATATATATATATCTGAAAAACAATAAGACTGTCAGTCTGCTGTTTTTATTTAAAACTATTAATAACTAAATAAACAAAACCTGTAATCTATTTCTAAAAAAATAACAAGAATTATTTCTAATTAATTTTAGTGGTACTTAAATGAAAACCATTCACTTTAAAATTGTATAAAAATGTTCAACAAACTGCCAAATAGAATAAGGAATTTACAAAAGTTTGTTTGATCAACTTCTGAGGATAGAACCATATAAAATATATGATTACCTACCTATTTGAATTACTAAATAATTGTATGAAATTCGTATTGCGTTATTTTACTAAACTGTTGTGCATGTACACTTTTAAAATATTTAACTTCTCTTCAAAATAAAGATTAATATTATTATTACCAGTAGCTGAACTTAAAAAAATAATAATACTGTGTGCACTACTCAGTTTTAAACTACTTAAATTAAAGCAGAAATAATTTAAGAGGAAGAAATATTTTAAAAACAATTTTAGGAGTTTAGTATGATTTATTACACAATACGTTAAAAATTTTAATTTACCATTGGAATCATCATCAACAAGAAAATATAAAAATTCATGAAGCAATATCAAAAAGAAATATAGCAAATTGAATCAAAGAAAAGATAAAATATAAAAAGTAACGAAAATATACGAAACTAAAAAAATATTTAACTTAAAATATTATAAATTAATCTTCCTAACACCTAATTCTAGGTTAAAAATAGAAAGCACTGGTAGTAATAATACAAACGATATTTGCCAATGATATAATAAATATTTATTTTGTACAGTTAATTGATTTTACCTTAAAGATTTTAATATGCCAATAAGATTCTGATTTTTCTAGCAGAATCGACTCCAAAAATCTTCAAGAATACCCTTGGCATCAATTAGGATATAGTTTCATTTTGTTCTACACCAATTGCTAGATTTACAGTTCTTTCTGTACTTTATACATATCCTCTCAATGGATTTGGTAATGCCATAAGGAAATGTTCATTTTCATTGTACATATAGGCTTTGTCCACTGAAAATAAATAATATTCGTTAAACATTTTAATACTATTTGTAGTAAGTTCTGGGATCACTTAGTATCTGAGTCTTTGCGTTAGTTTAAATTATTTGATAAGTTAAATTAATATGCTAAAAGTGAGACAGTTAATGTTTTTAAGAATTTACTGAAATAAGTTTATTTGTGTCAATTTGTCCATTACATTTCTATTAAAGGCTTTTACTTTAAAATTGCAACAAAAAATTTACTATAGACTCTTTGTCGCCACAATAAGCCAAACAAAACACCAGGTATGTTATAGACGAGCTACTCCAAGAACATATCACATATACATACTGTTACAATTACACTATAATAAATGCAACCTAATGTGACTGGAATATGCTTTTTCAACAAAAAAATAATATAACTTTTAATTATTTAACCAACTTGAATTAAAAATTTAAATATAGACGTAACGTTTTAAGTACTGTAGTGAATTCTAAAATATAATAAGGAGCTAATCATAATCGTAATAAATCAGTCCGTCTTTTCACTAGAACTGCCTTTATCGTTGGAATTTTCGACTAAATCGGTTACCTTAGTTTTCTCTTCCTCATAAGTGGCAATTTTGGACAAATCGTCTTGAATTAATTCAATAGAGTCAATAGCTTCGTCTTACTCTTGGTTTTTCTGAAATGTAAATCAACAAAAAACGTTCGCTTGTATTTTCGTGACTTACATTCATTAGGTTGGAAATTCATCTGTCATTTTCTTCTTTTTTTCCATTTATTTTTATCCCTTTATGCATCGTCATTGCAGCCAATATTTTTGCATTGTTAGGTAGTAAATGTAGATAACACAAAATGCATCCGATTGCAATGTGTGTCATGTATAATTATATTTATTGTGTAGGAAATTGATCTGTCATTTTCTTCTTTTTTCAATTTATTTTTATCCCTTTACGCATCGTCATTGTCGTTTTATTAGGATAGCAGAAACGCGAGAAGGTATCCGGAGTAAGAATTTATTATTCTTAAAAATCATCAAATTTTCGAGCTTTCTATTGGGATAACAGAAATGCGATGAGGTATCCCGAGTAAAAATTCTTCAAGGAAACGAAAACTTGTTTAAATAATTTACTGTCCAACAATGCAAAAATTCTGGCTACAATGACGATGCGTAAAGGGATAAAAATAAATTGAAAAAAGAAGAAAATGACAGATGAATTTCCTACACAATAAATATAGCAGATAGCAGAAATGCGAGGAGGTGTCCGGAGTAAAAACTTTTATATTCTTAAAAATCATCTATATTTTTGAGCGTTCTATTGGGATAACAGAAAGGCGAGGAAGTACCCAAAGTTATTTCTCGAATTGTTAAGATCACCAAAATTTTTATGCTTCTTATGAGGATAGCAGAAACGCGAGAAGGTGTCTAGAGTAAAAATTTTCATATTCTTAAAAATCGTCAAATTTTCGAGCTTCCTATTGGGATAACAGAAACGCGAGGAGGTATCCGGAGTAACTTTTCGAATTCTTAATATCACCAAATTTTTATGTTTCTTATTAGGATAATGGAAACGCGAGGATGTATCCGGAGTAAAAATTATTATATTCTTAAGAATCATCAAATTTTCGAGATTTCCATTAGGATATCGGAAACGCAAGAAGGTAGGTATCCAGAGTAAAAATTTTCTTATCCCTAAAATTCATTACATTTTCGAGCTTTCTATTGGGATAACAGAAACGCGAGGAGATATCCGGTTTAAAAAATTTCGTATTCTTAAAAACATCAAATTTTTGAGCTTTTTATTAGGATAATAGAAACGCGTGGAGGTATCCGGAGTAAAATTATTCATATTGTTAAAAATCATTAAATTTTCGAGCTTTCTATTAGGATAAAGGAAACGCGAGTAGGTATCCGGATTAAAAATTATCATATTCTTAAAAATCATCAAATTTTTGAGCTTTCTATTAGGATAACAGAAACGCGAGGAGGTATCCGAAGTAATTTTTCGAATTATTGATATCACCAAATTTTTATACTTCTTATTAGGATAGCAGAAACGCGAGGAGGTAAAAATCAAGAGCTACATATTTTTAAATTCTTAAAAATCTCAAAAATTTTCAAATTCAATGAGAGGACTCACGGCGGTTTTTGAAATAAATACCATATATTTGTAGAAAAGAATATTATTATTTAAACATCAAACAATTTCTGATAGTACGTTGGCGAGAGGTGATCTCGGGCATGTGACTGTCAATAGGTGTAATGTTCGAGGGTTGTTTTCCCGAAGAATCCAGAGTGGAATTTCCAGCAAATAGGTGCGCAAAGATATTGGCTTTTTCCTGGGCAGTCGTTGCTAGTGTTCCATCTTCATTGGTTAGGGGAGGAAAAGAGCTGGAAGTGAAGTTTCTTTCCACAGCTTTGGAGAAAAACCAAAATGAACGGGATCCTTTAGGACATTCAACAAGTTTTGATCTTATTTTGGCATTATGAGCATCTTTTGAACATTCTATTGTCTCTTTGCATATGCCTCTAGCCTCAACATATGCTGCTCTGGTCTCAGGTCCCGGATTTTTTTGCCATCGATGGTATGCTGCCTGTTTGGAAGCCACAGCTCTAGAGCAGTTTCTGTTAAACCAGGTCTTATCGGATGATGTTCTTCTTTCGGTATTCGGTATGTAAGTTTGCATTCCCAACATGATGATTTCAGAAATTGTCTCAGCACATCGTGTTGGATCTACTGAGGAGAAACAAACTCTCTTCCATGGAAACGCTGAGAAAAACATACGAAGACCCTCCCAGTCGGCCGAAATTGTAATGCCACATGAGACGGGGTGGTATTGTGCTGCTCGATGGTAAATGGAAAGAGCATGTTGTGGAGATAAGGGTGTGATCAGAGTTTCCAAGTGGGGCACAAATTTCTATTCTATACGGGTCAGGATTGGTGGTGAGGAAAAGATCTAGTGTATTGGCAGCCTGGTTGTTGACATCAGGGATGCGGGTTGGTAGCTCGACCAGTTGTTCTAGACCATAAGTGATGGAGAAGGCCTCAGCTTGACGACCTGCATCATCAGTTTTGTTAGAGAATTTGAGCCAGGCAGCGTTATGTACATTAAAGTCCCCCATGATTATGGTTTCAGCTGTTGGATGGTTCTCCTGAATGTAGTCCAGTTTGAGTGATAAAAACTCAAAGAGGTTGTTATATGAAGGTTCATTAGGTGATAGGTAAAGGCAGCAGAGGAACTTAGTCACTTTGGTATCAGATAGCTTAAACCACATCACATCAAAGTCTTCCAAACTCTTCCAAACTCTCTTCACGCTGGCATGAAAGGTTAGCCTTAGCGTAAAGGCAGACTCCACTTTTGAACCTGAGTCGAGAATGGAGTTCGTAACCAGGACAAAGCATATGGACCTTGTTGGTGGACGAGTTTACTTGTGTATATATATATATATATATCTGAAAAACAATAAGACTGTCAGTCTGCTGTTTTTATTTAAAACTATTAATAACTAAATAAACAAAACCTGTAATCTATTTCTAAAAAAATAACAAGAATTATTTCTAATTAATTTTAGTGGTACTTAAATGAAAACCATTCACTTTAAAATTGTATAAAAATGTTCAACAAACTGCCAAATAGAATAAGGAATTTACAAAAGTTTGTTTGATCAACTTCTGAGGATAGAACCATATAAAATATATGATTACCTACCTATTTGAATTACTAAATAATTGTATGAAATTCGTATTGCGTTATTTTACTAAACTGTTGTGCATGTACACTTTTAAAATATTTAACTTCTCTTCAAAATAAAGATTAATATTATTATTACCAGTAGCTGAACTTAAAAAAATAATAATACTGTGTGCACTACTCAGTTTTAAACTACTTAAATTAAAGCAGAAATAATTTAAGAGGAAGAAATATTTTAAAAACAATTTTAGGAGTTTAGTATGATTTATTACACAATACGTTAAAAATTTTAATTTACCATTGGAATCATCATCAACAAGAAAATATAAAAATTCATGAAGCAATATCAAAAAGAAATATAGCAAATTGAATCAAAGAAAAGATAAAATATAAAAAGTAACGAAAATATACGAAACTAAAAAAATATTTATCTTAAAATATTATAAATTAATCTTCCTAACACCTAATTCTAGGTTAAAAATAGAAAGCACTGGTAGTAATAATACAAACGATATTTGCCAATGATATAATAAATATTTATTTTGTACAGTTAATTGATTTTACCTTAAAGATTTTAATATGCCAATAAGATTCTGATTTTTCTAGCAGAATCGACTCCAAAAATCTTCAAGAATACCCTTGGCATCAATTAGGATATAGTTTCATTTTGTTCTACACCAATTGCTAGATTTACAGTTCTTTCTGTACTTTATACATATCCTCTCAATGGATTTGGTAATGCCATAAGGAAATGTTCATTTTCATTGTACATATAGGCTTTGTCCACTGAAAATAAATAATATTCGTTAAACATTTTAATACTATTTGTAGTAAGTTCTGGGATCACTTAGTATCTGAGTCTTTGCGTTAGTTTAAATTATTTGATAAGTTAAATTAATATGCTAAAAGTGAGAAAGTTAATGTTTTTAAGAATTTACTGAAATAAGTTTATTTGTGTCAATTTGTCCATTACATTTCTATTAAAGGCTTTTACTTTAAAATTGCAACAAAAAATTTACTATAGACTCTTTGTCGCCACAATAAGCCAAACAAAACACCAGGTATGTTATAGACGAGCTACTCCAAGAACATATCACATATACATACTGTTACAATTACACTATAATAAATGCAACCTAATGTGACTGGAATATGCTTTTTCAACAAAAAAATAATATAACTTTTAATTATTTAACCAACTTGAATTAAAAATTTAAATATAGACGTAACGTTTTAAGTACTGTAGTGAATTCTAAAATATAATAAGGAGCTAATCATAATCGTAATAAATCAGTCCGTCTTTTCACTAGAACTGCCTTTATCGTTGGAATTTTCGACTAAATCGGTTACCTTAGTTTTCTCTTCCTCATAAGTGGCAATTTTGGACAAATCGTCTTGAATTAATTCAATAGAGTCAATAGCTTCGTCTTACTCTTGGTTTTTCTGAAATGTAAATCAACAAAAAACGTTCGCTTGTATTTTCGTGACTTACATTCATTAGGTTGGAAATTCATCTGTCATTTTCTTCTTTTTTTCCATTTATTTTTATCCCTTTATGCATCGTCATTGCAGCCAATATTTTTGCATTGTTAGGTAGTAAATGTAGATAACACAAAATGCATCCGATTGCAATATCAAAAAGAAATATAGTAAATTGAATCAAAGAAAAGATAAAATATAAAAAGTAAAGAAAATATACGAAACTAAAAAAATATTTAACTTTAAATATTATAAATTAATCTTTCTAACTCCTAAAATAGCTACTTCTAGGTTAAAAATAGAAAGCACTGG
>OX467709.1:86759268-86830615 GCA_950111635.1 Agelastica alni
CTGCCTGTTTGGAAGCCACAGCTCTAGAGCAGTTTCTGTTAAACCAGGTCTTATCGGATGATGTTCTTCTTTCGGTATTCGGTATGTAAGTTTGCATTCCCAACATGATGATTTCAGAAATTGTCTCAGCACATCGTGTTGGATCTACTGAGGAGAAACAAACTCTCTTCCATGGAAACGCTGAGAAAAACATACGAAGACCCTCCCAGTCGGCCGAAATTGTAATGCCACATGAGACGGGGTGGTATTGTGCTGCTCGATGGTAAATGGAAAGAGCATGTTGTGGAGATAAGGGTGTGATCAGAGTTTCCAAGTGGGGCACAAATTTCTATTCTATACGGGTCAGGATTGGTGGTGAGGAAAAGATCTAGTGTATTGGCAGCCTGGTTGTTGACATCAGGGATGCGGGTTGGTAGCTCGACCAGTTGTTCTAGACCATAAGTGATGGAGAAGGCCTCAGCTTGACGACCTGCATCATCAGTTTTGTTAGAGAATTTGAGCCAGGCAGCGTTATGTACATTAAAGTCCCCCATGATTATGGTTTCAGCTGTTGGATGGTTCTCCTGAATGTAGTCCAGTTTGAGTGATAAAAACTCAAAGAGGTTGTTATATGAAGGTTCATTAGGTGATAGGTAAAGGCAGCAGAGGAACTTAGTCACTTTGGTATCAGATAGCTTAAACCACATCACATCAAAGTCTTCCAAACTCTTCCAAACTCTCTTCACGCTGGCATGAAAGGTTAGCCTTAGCGTAAAGGCAGACTCCACTTTTGAACCTGAGTCGAGAATGGAGTTCGTAACCAGGACAAAGCATATGGACCTTGTTGGTGGACGAGTTTACTTGTGTATATATATATATATATATATCTGAAAAACAATAAGACTGTCAGTCTGCTGTTTTTATTTAAAACTATTAATAACTAAATAAACAAAACCTGTAATCTATTTCTAAAAAAATAACAAGAATTATTTCTAATTAATTTTAGTGGTACTTAAATGAAAACCATTCACTTTAAAATTGTATAAAAATGTTCAACAAACTGCCAAATAGAATAAGGAATTTACAAAAGTTTGTTTGATCAACTTCTGAGGATAGAACCATATAAAATATATGATTACCTACCTATTTGAATTACTAAATAATTGTATGAAATTCGTATTGCGTTATTTTACTAAACTGTTGTGCATGTACACTTTTAAAATATTTAACTTCTCTTCAAAATAAAGATTAATATTATTATTACCAGTAGCTGAACTTAAAAAAATAATAATACTGTGTGCACTACTCAGTTTTAAACTACTTAAATTAAAGCAGAAATAATTTAAGAGGAAGAAATATTTTAAAAACAATTTTAGGAGTTTAGTATGATTTATTACACAATACGTTAAAAATTTTAATTTACCATTGGAATCATCATCAACAAGAAAATATAAAAATTCATGAAGCAATATCAAAAAGAAATATAGCAAATTGAATCAAAGAAAAGATAAAATATAAAAAGTAACGAAAATATACGAAACTAAAAAAATATTTAACTTAAAATATTATAAATTAATCTTCCTAACACCTAATTCTAGGTTAAAAATAGAAAGCACTGGTAGTAATAATACAAACGATATTTGCCAATGATATAATAAATATTTATTTTGTACAGTTAATTGATTTTACCTTAAAGATTTTAATATGCCAATAAGATTCTGATTTTTCTAGCAGAATCGACTCCAAAAATCTTCAAGAATACCCTTGGCATCAATTAGGATATAGTTTCATTTTGTTCTACACCAATTGCTAGATTTACAGTTCTTTCTGTACTTTATACATATCCTCTCAATGGATTTGGTAATGCCATAAGGAAATGTTCATTTTCATTGTACATATAGGCTTTGTCCACTGAAAATAAATAATATTCGTTAAACATTTTAATACTATTTGTAGTAAGTTCTGGGATCACTTAGTATCTGAGTCTTTGCGTTAGTTTAAATTATTTGATAAGTTAAATTAATATGCTAAAAGTGAGACAGTTAATGTTTTTAAGAATTTACTGAAATAAGTTTATTTGTGTCAATTTGTCCATTACATTTCTATTAAAGGCTTTTACTTTAAAATTGCAACAAAAAATTTACTATAGACTCTTTGTCGCCACAATAAGCCAAACAAAACACCAGGTATGTTATAGACGAGCTACTCCAAGAACATATCACATATACATACTGTTACAATTACACTATAATAAATGCAACCTAATGTGACTGGAATATGCTTTTTCAACAAAAAAATAATATAACTTTTAATTATTTAACCAACTTGAATTAAAAATTTAAATATAGACGTAACGTTTTAAGTACTGTAGTGAATTCTAAAATATAATAAGGAGCTAATCATAATCGTAATAAATCAGTCCGTCTTTTCACTAGAACTGCCTTTATCGTTGGAATTTTCGACTAAATCGGTTACCTTAGTTTTCTCTTCCTCATAAGTGGCAATTTTGGACAAATCGTCTTGAATTAATTCAATAGAGTCAATAGCTTCGTCTTACTCTTGGTTTTTCTGAAATGTAAATCAACAAAAAACGTTCGCTTGTATTTTCGTGACTTACATTCATTAGGTTGGAAATTCATCTGTCATTTTCTTCTTTTTTTCCATTTATTTTTATCCCTTTATGCATCGTCATTGCAGCCAATATTTTTGCATTGTTAGGTAGTAAATGTAGATAACACAAAATGCATCCGATTGCAATGTGTGTCATGTATAATTATATTTATTGTGTAGGAAATTGATCTGTCATTTTCTTCTTTTTTCAATTTATTTTTATCCCTTTACGCATCGTCATTGTCGTTTTATTAGGATAGCAGAAACGCGAGAAGGTATCCGGAGTAAGAATTTATTATTCTTAAAAATCATCAAATTTTCGAGCTTTCTATTGGGATAACAGAAATGCGATGAGGTATCCCGAGTAAAAATTCTTCAAGGAAACGAAAACTTGTTTAAATAATTTACTGTCCAACAATGCAAAAATTCTGGCTACAATGACGATGCGTAAAGGGATAAAAATAAATTGAAAAAAGAAGAAAATGACAGATGAATTTCCTACACAATAAATATAGCAGATAGCAGAAATGCGAGGAGGTGTCCGGAGTAAAAACTTTTATATTCTTAAAAATCATCTATATTTTTGAGCGTTCTATTGGGATAACAGAAAGGCGAGGAAGTACCCAAAGTTATTTCTCGAATTGTTAAGATCACCAAAATTTTTATGCTTCTTATGAGGATAGCAGAAACGCGAGAAGGTGTCTAGAGTAAAAATTTTCATATTCTTAAAAATCGTCAAATTTTCGAGCTTCCTATTGGGATAACAGAAACGCGAGGAGGTATCCGGAGTAACTTTTCGAATTCTTAATATCACCAAATTTTTATGTTTCTTATTAGGATAATGGAAACGCGAGGATGTATCCGGAGTAAAAATTATTATATTCTTAAGAATCATCAAATTTTCGAGATTTCCATTAGGATATCGGAAACGCAAGAAGGTAGGTATCCAGAGTAAAAATTTTCTTATCCCTAAAATTCATTACATTTTCGAGCTTTCTATTGGGATAACAGAAACGCGAGGAGATATCCGGTTTAAAAAATTTCGTATTCTTAAAAACATCAAATTTTTGAGCTTTTTATTAGGATAATAGAAACGCGTGGAGGTATCCGGAGTAAAATTATTCATATTGTTAAAAATCATTAAATTTTCGAGCTTTCTATTAGGATAAAGGAAACGCGAGTAGGTATCCGGATTAAAAATTATCATATTCTTAAAAATCATCAAATTTTTGAGCTTTCTATTAGGATAACAGAAACGCGAGGAGGTATCCGAAGTAATTTTTCGAATTATTGATATCACCAAATTTTTATACTTCTTATTAGGATAGCAGAAACGCGAGGAGGTAAAAATCAAGAGCTACATATTTTTAAATTCTTAAAAATCTCAAAAATTTTCAAATTCAATGAGAGGACTCACGGCGGTTTTTGAAATAAATACCATATATTTGTAGAAAAGAATATTATTATTTAAACATCAAACAATTTCTGATAGTACGTTGGCGAGAGGTGATCTCGGGCATGTGACTGTCAATAGGTGTAATGTTCGAGGGTTGTTTTCCCGAAGAATCCAGAGTGGAATTTCCAGCAAATAGGTGCGCAAAGATATTGGCTTTTTCCTGGGCAGTCGTTGCTAGTGTTCCATCTTCATTGGTTAGGGGAGGAAAAGAGCTGGAAGTGAAGTTTCTTTCCACAGCTTTGGAGAAAAACCAAAATGAACGGGATCCGTTAGGACATTCAACAAGTTTTGATCTTATTTTGGCATTATGAGCATCTTTTGAACATTCTATTGTCTCTTTGCATATGCCTCTAGCCTCAACATATGCTGCTCTGGTCTCAGGTCCCGGATTTTTTTGCCATCGATGGTATGCTGCCTGTTTGGAAGCCACAGCTCTAGAGCAGTTTCTGTTAAACCAGGTCTTATCGGATGATGTTCTTCTTTCGGTATTCGGTATGTAAGTTTGCATTCCCAACATGATGATTTCAGAAATTGTCTCAGCACATCGTGTTGGATCTACTGAGGAGAAACAAACTCTCTTCCATGGAAACGCTGAGAAAAACATACGAAGACCCTCCCAGTCGGCCGAAATTGTAATGCCACATGAGACGGGGTGGTATTGTGCTGCTCGATGGTAAATGGAAAGAGCATGTTGTGGAGATAAGGGTGTGATCAGAGTTTCCAAGTGGGGCACAAATTTCTATTCTATACGGGTCAGGATTGGTGGTGAGGAAAAGATCTAGTGTATTGGCAGCCTGGTTGTTGACATCAGGGATGCGGGTTGGTAGCTCGACCAGTTGTTCTAGACCATAAGTGATGGAGAAGGCCTCAGCTTGACGACCTGCATCATCAGTTTTGTTAGAGAATTTGAGCCAGGCAGCGTTATGTACATTAAAGTCCCCCATGATTATGGTTTCAGCTGTTGGATGGTTCTCCTGAATGTAGTCCAGTTTGAGTGATAAAAACTCAAAGAGGTTGTTATATGAAGGTTCATTAGGTGATAGGTAAAGGCAGCAGAGGAACTTAGTCACTTTGGTATCAGATAGCTTAAACCACATCACATCAAAGTCTTCCAAACTCTTCCAAACTCTCTTCACGCTGGCATGAAAGGTTAGCCTTAGCGTAAAGGCAGACTCCACTTTTGAACCTGAGTCGAGAATGGAGTTCGTAACCAGGACAAAGCATATGGACCTTGTTGGTGGACGAGTTTACTTGTGTATATATATATATATATATATCTGAAAAACAATAAGACTGTCAGTCTGCTGTTTTTATTTAAAACTATTAATAACTAAATAAACAAAACCTGTAATCTATTTCTAAAAAAATAACAAGAATTATTTCTAATTAATTTTAGTGGTACTTAAATGAAAACCATTCACTTTAAAATTGTATAAAAATGTTCAACAAACTGCCAAATAGAATAAGGAATTTACAAAAGTTTGTTTGATCAACTTCTGAGGATAGAACCATATAAAATATATGATTACCTACCTATTTGAATTACTAAATAATTGTATGAAATTCGTATTGCGTTATTTTACTAAACTGTTGTGCATGTACACTTTTAAAATATTTAACTTCTCTTCAAAATAAAGATTAATATTATTATTACCAGTAGCTGAACTTAAAAAAATAATAATACTGTGTGCACTACTCAGTTTTAAACTACTTAAATTAAAGCAGAAATAATTTAAGAGGAAGAAATATTTTAAAAACAATTTTAGGAGTTTAGTATGATTTATTACACAATACGTTAAAAATTTTAATTTACCATTGGAATCATCATCAACAAGAAAATATAAAAATTCATGAAGCAATATCAAAAAGAAATATAGCAAATTGAATCAAAGAAAAGATAAAATATAAAAAGTAACGAAAATATACGAAACTAAAAAAATATTTAACTTAAAATATTATAAATTAATCTTCCTAACACCTAATTCTAGGTTAAAAATAGAAAGCACTGGTAGTAATAATACAAACGATATTTGCCAATGATATAATAAATATTTATTTTGTACAGTTAATTGATTTTACCTTAAAGATTTTAATATGCCAATAAGATTCTGATTTTTCTAGCAGAATCGACTCCAAAAATCTTCAAGAATACCCTTGGCATCAATTAGGATATAGTTTCATTTTGTTCTACACCAATTGCTAGATTTACAGTTCTTTCTGTACTTTATACATATCCTCTCAATGGATTTGGTAATGCCATAAGGAAATGTTCATTTTCATTGTACATATAGGCTTTGTCCACTGAAAATAAATAATATTCGTTAAACATTTTAATACTATTTGTAGTAAGTTCTGGGATCACTTAGTATCTGAGTCTTTGCGTTAGTTTAAATTATTTGATAAGTTAAATTAATATGCTAAAAGTGAGACAGTTAATGTTTTTAAGAATTTACTGAAATAAGTTTATTTGTGTCAATTTGTCCATTACATTTCTATTAAAGGCTTTTACTTTAAAATTGCAACAAAAAATTTACTATAGACTCTTTGTCGCCACAATAAGCCAAACAAAACACCAGGTATGTTATAGACGAGCTACTCCAAGAACATATCACATATACATACTGTTACAATTACACTATAATAAATGCAACCTAATGTGACTGGAATATGCTTTTTCAACAAAAAAATAATATAACTTTTAATTATTTAACCAACTTGAATTAAAAATTTAAATATAGACGTAACGTTTTAAGTACTGTAGTGAATTCTAAAATATAATAAGGAGCTAATCATAATCGTAATAAATCAGTCCGTCTTTTCACTAGAACTGCCTTTATCGTTGGAATTTTCGACTAAATCGGTTACCTTAGTTTTCTCTTCCTCATAAGTGGCAATTTTGGACAAATCGTCTTGAATTAATTCAATAGAGTCAATAGCTTCGTCTTACTCTTGGTTTTTCTGAAATGTAAATCAACAAAAAACGTTCGCTTGTATTTTCGTGACTTACATTCATTAGGTTGGAAATTCATCTGTCATTTTCTTCTTTTTTTCCATTTATTTTTATCCCTTTATGCATCGTCATTGCAGCCAATATTTTTGCATTGTTAGGTAGTAAATGTAGATAACACAAAATGCATCCGATTGCAATGTGTGTCATGTATAATTATATTTATTGTGTAGGAAATTGATCTGTCATTTTCTTCTTTTTTCAATTTATTTTTATCCCTTTACGCATCGTCATTGTCGTTTTATTAGGATAGCAGAAACGCGAGAAGGTATCCGGAGTAAGAATTTATTATTCTTAAAAATCATCAAATTTTCGAGCTTTCTATTGGGATAACAGAAATGCGATGAGGTATCCCGAGTAAAAATTCTTCAAGGAAACGAAAACTTGTTTAAATAATTTACTGTCCAACAATGCAAAAATTCTGGCTACAATGACGATGCGTAAAGGGATAAAAATAAATTGAAAAAAGAAGAAAATGACAGATGAATTTCCTACACAATAAATATAGCAGATAGCAGAAATGCGAGGAGGTGTCCGGAGTAAAAACTTTCATATTCTTAAAAATCATCTATATTTTTGAGCGTTCTATTGGGATAACAGAAAGGCGAGGAAGTACCCAAAGTTATTTCTCGAATTGTTAAGATCACCAAAATTTTTATGCTTCTTATGAGGATAGCAGAAACGCGAGAAGGTGTCTAGAGTAAAAATTTTCATATTCTTAAAAATCGTCAAATTTTCGAGCTTCCTATTGGGATAACAGAAACGCGAGGAGGTATCCGGAGTAACTTTTCGAATTCTTAATATCACCAAATTTTTATGTTTCTTATTAGGATAATGGAAACGCGAGGATGTATCCGGAGTAAAAATTATTATATTCTTAAGAATCATCAAATTTTCGAGATTTCCATTAGGATATCGGAAACGCAAGAAGGTAGGTATCCAGAGTAAAAATTTTCTTATCCCTAAAATTCATTACATTTTCGAGCTTTCTATTGGGATAACAGAAACGCGAGGAGATATCCGGTTTAAAAAATTTCGTATTCTTAAAAACATCAAATTTTTGAGCTTTTTATTAGGATAATAGAAACGCGTGGAGGTATCCGGAGTAAAATTATTCATATTGTTAAAAATCATTAAATTTTCGAGCTTTCTATTAGGATAAAGGAAACGCGAGTAGGTATCCGGATTAAAAATTATCATATTCTTAAAAATCATCAAATTTTTGAGCTTTCTATTAGGATAACAGAAACGCGAGGAGGTATCCGAAGTAATTTTTCGAATTATTGATATCACCAAATTTTTATACTTCTTATTAGGATAGCAGAAACGCGAGGAGGTAAAAATCAAGAGCTACATATTTTTAAATTCTTAAAAATCTCAAAAATTTTCAAATTCAATGAGAGGACTCACGGCGGTTTTTGAAATAAATACCATATATTTGTAGAAAAGAATATTATTATTTAAACATCAAACAATTTCTGATAGTACGTTGGCGAGAGGTGATCTCGGGCATGTGACTGTCAATAGGTGTAATGTTCGAGGGTTGTTTTCCCGAAGAATCCAGAGTGGAATTTCCAGCAAATAGGTGCGCAAAGATATTGGCTTTTTCCTGGGCAGTCGTTGCTAGTGTTCCATCTTCATTGGTTAGGGGAGGAAAAGAGCTGGAAGTGAAGTTTCTTTCCACAGCTTTGGAGAAAAACCAAAATGAACGGGATCCGTTAGGACATTCAACAAGTTTTGATCTTATTTTGGCATTATGAGCATCTTTTGAACATTCTATTGTCTCTTTGCATATGCCTCTAGCCTCAACATATGCTGCTCTGGTCTCAGGTCCCGGATTTTTTTGCCATCGATGGTATGCTGCCTGTTTGGAAGCCACAGCTCTAGAGCAGTTTCTGTTAAACCAGGTCTTATCGGATGATGTTCTTCTTTCGGTATTCGGTATGTAAGTTTGCATTCCCAACATGATGATTTCAGAAATTGTCTCAGCACATCGTGTTGGATCTACTGAGGAGAAACAAACTCTCTTCCATGGAAACGCTGAGAAAAACATACGAAGACCCTCCCAGTCGGCCGAAATTGTAATGCCACATGAGACGGGGTGGTATTGTGCTGCTCGATGGTAAATGGAAAGAGCATGTTGTGGAGATAAGGGTGTGATCAGAGTTTCCAAGTGGGGCACAAATTTCTATTCTATACGGGTCAGGATTGGTGGTGAGGAAAAGATCTAGTGTATTGGCAGCCTGGTTGTTGACATCAGGGATGCGGGTTGGTAGCTCGACCAGTTGTTCTAGACCATAAGTGATGGAGAAGGCCTCAGCTTGACGACCTGCATCATCAGTTTTGTTAGAGAATTTGAGCCAGGCAGCGTTATGTACATTAAAGTCCCCCATGATTATGGTTTCAGCTGTTGGATGGTTCTCCTGAATGTAGTCCAGTTTGAGTGATAAAAACTCAAAGAGGTTGTTATATGAAGGTTCATTAGGTGATAGGTAAAGGCAGCAGAGGAACTTAGTCACTTTGGTATCAGATAGCTTAAACCACATCACATCAAAGTCTTCCAAACTCTTCCAAACTCTCTTCACGCTGGCATGAAAGGTTAGCCTTAGCGTAAAGGCAGACTCCACTTTTGAACCTGAGTCGAGAATGGAGTTCGTAACCAGGACAAAGCATATGGACCTTGTTGGTGGACGAGTTTACTTGTGTATATATATATATATATATATCTGAAAAACAATAAGACTGTCAGTCTGCTGTTTTTATTTAAAACTATTAATAACTAAATAAACAAAACCTGTAATCTATTTCTAAAAAAATAACAAGAATTATTTCTAATTAATTTTAGTGGTACTTAAATGAAAACCATTCACTTTAAAATTGTATAAAAATGTTCAACAAACTGCCAAATAGAATAAGGAATTTACAAAAGTTTGTTTGATCAACTTCTGAGGATAGAACCATATAAAATATATGATTACCTACCTATTTGAATTACTAAATAATTGTATGAAATTCGTATTGCGTTATTTTACTAAACTGTTGTGCATGTACACTTTTAAAATATTTAACTTCTCTTCAAAATAAAGATTAATATTATTATTACCAGTAGCTGAACTTAAAAAAATAATAATACTGTGTGCACTACTCAGTTTTAAACTACTTAAATTAAAGCAGAAATAATTTAAGAGGAAGAAATATTTTAAAAACAATTTTAGGAGTTTAGTATGATTTATTACACAATACGTTAAAAATTTTAATTTACCATTGGAATCATCATCAACAAGAAAATATAAAAATTCATGAAGCAATATCAAAAAGAAATATAGCAAATTGAATCAAAGAAAAGATAAAATATAAAAAGTAACGAAAATATACGAAACTAAAAAAATATTTAACTTAAAATATTATAAATTAATCTTCCTAACACCTAATTCTAGGTTAAAAATAGAAAGCACTGGTAGTAATAATACAAACGATATTTGCCAATGATATAATAAATATTTATTTTGTACAGTTAATTGATTTTACCTTAAAGATTTTAATATGCCAATAAGATTCTGATTTTTCTAGCAGAATCGACTCCAAAAATCTTCAAGAATACCCTTGGCATCAATTAGGATATAGTTTCATTTTGTTCTACACCAATTGCTAGATTTACAGTTCTTTCTGTACTTTATACATATCCTCTCAATGGATTTGGTAATGCCATAAGGAAATGTTCATTTTCATTGTACATATAGGCTTTGTCCACTGAAAATAAATAATATTCGTTAAACATTTTAATACTATTTGTAGTAAGTTCTGGGATCACTTAGTATCTGAGTCTTTGCGTTAGTTTAAATTATTTGATAAGTTAAATTAATATGCTAAAAGTGAGACAGTTAATGTTTTTAAGAATTTACTGAAATAAGTTTATTTGTGTCAATTTGTCCATTACATTTCTATTAAAGGCTTTTACTTTAAAATTGCAACAAAAAATTTACTATAGACTCTTTGTCGCCACAATAAGCCAAACAAAACACCAGGTATGTTATAGACGAGCTACTCCAAGAACATATCACATATACATACTGTTACAATTACACTATAATAAATGCAACCTAATGTGACTGGAATATGCTTTTTCAACAAAAAAATAATATAACTTTTAATTATTTAACCAACTTGAATTAAAAATTTAAATATAGACGTAACGTTTTAAGTACTGTAGTGAATTCTAAAATATAATAAGGAGCTAATCATAATCGTAATAAATCAGTCCGTCTTTTCACTAGAACTGCCTTTATCGTTGGAATTTTCGACTAAATCGGTTACCTTAGTTTTCTCTTCCTCATAAGTGGCAATTTTGGACAAATCGTCTTGAATTAATTCAATAGAGTCAATAGCTTCGTCTTACTCTTGGTTTTTCTGAAATGTAAATCAACAAAAAACGTTCGCTTGTATTTTCGTGACTTACATTCATTAGGTTGGAAATTCATCTGTCATTTTCTTCTTTTTTTCCATTTATTTTTATCCCTTTATGCATCGTCATTGCAGCCAATATTTTTGCATTGTTAGGTAGTAAATGTAGATAACACAAAATGCATCCGATTGCAATGTGTGTCATGTATAATTATATTTATTGTGTAGGAAATTGATCTGTCATTTTCTTCTTTTTTCAATTTATTTTTATCCCTTTACGCATCGTCATTGTCGTTTTATTAGGATAGCAGAAACGCGAGAAGGTATCCGGAGTAAGAATTTATTATTCTTAAAAATCATCAAATTTTCGAGCTTTCTATTGGGATAACAGAAATGCGATGAGGTATCCCGAGTAAAAATTCTTCAAGGAAACGAAAACTTGTTTAAATAATTTACTGTCCAACAATGCAAAAATTCTGGCTACAATGACGATGCGTAAAGGGATAAAAATAAATTGAAAAAAGAAGAAAATGACAGATGAATTTCCTACACAATAAATATAGCAGATAGCAGAAATGCGAGGAGGTGTCCGGAGTAAAAACTTTCATATTCTTAAAAATCATCTATATTTTTGAGCGTTCTATTGGGATAACAGAAAGGCGAGGAAGTACCCAAAGTTATTTCTCGAATTGTTAAGATCACCAAAATTTTTATGCTTCTTATGAGGATAGCAGAAACGCGAGAAGGTGTCTAGAGTAAAAATTTTCATATTCTTAAAAATCGTCAAATTTTCGAGCTTCCTATTGGGATAACAGAAACGCGAGGAGGTATCCGGAGTAACTTTTCGAATTCTTAATATCACCAAATTTTTATGTTTCTTATTAGGATAATGGAAACGCGAGGATGTATCCGGAGTAAAAATTATTATATTCTTAAGAATCATCAAATTTTCGAGATTTCCATTAGGATATCGGAAACGCAAGAAGGTAGGTATCCAGAGTAAAAATTTTCTTATCCCTAAAATTCATTACATTTTCGAGCTTTCTATTGGGATAACAGAAACGCGAGGAGATATCCGGTTTAAAAAATTTCGTATTCTTAAAAACATCAAATTTTTGAGCTTTTTATTAGGATAATAGAAACGCGTGGAGGTATCCGGAGTAAAATTATTCATATTGTTAAAAATCATTAAATTTTCGAGCTTTCTATTAGGATAAAGGAAACGCGAGTAGGTATCCGGATTAAAAATTATCATATTCTTAAAAATCATCAAATTTTTGAGCTTTCTATTAGGATAACAGAAACGCGAGGAGGTATCCGAAGTAATTTTTCGAATTATTGATATCACCAAATTTTTATACTTCTTATTAGGATAGCAGAAACGCGAGGAGGTAAAAATCAAGAGCTACATATTTTTAAATTCTTAAAAATCTCAAAAATTTTCAAATTCAATGAGAGGACTCACGGCGGTTTTTGAAATAAATACCATATATTTGTAGAAAAGAATATTATTATTTAAACATCAAACAATTTCTGATAGTACGTTGGCGAGAGGTGATCTCGGGCATGTGACTGTCAATAGGTGTAATGTTCGAGGGTTGTTTTCCCGAAGAATCCAGAGTGGAATTTCCAGCAAATAGGTGCGCAAAGATATTGGCTTTTTCCTGGGCAGTCGTTGCTAGTGTTCCATCTTCATTGGTTAGGGGAGGAAAAGAGCTGGAAGTGAAGTTTCTTTCCACAGCTTTGGAGAAAAACCAAAATGAACGGGATCCGTTAGGACATTCAACAAGTTTTGATCTTATTTTGGCATTATGAGCATCTTTTGAACATTCTATTGTCTCTTTGCATATGCCTCTAGCCTCAACATATGCTGCTCTGGTCTCAGGTCCCGGATTTTTTTGCCATCGATGGTATGCTGCCTGTTTGGAAGCCACAGCTCTAGAGCAGTTTCTGTTAAACCAGGTCTTATCGGATGATGTTCTTCTTTCGGTATTCGGTATGTAAGTTTGCATTCCCAACATGATGATTTCAGAAATTGTCTCAGCACATCGTGTTGGATCTACTGAGGAGAAACAAACTCTCTTCCATGGAAACGCTGAGAAAAACATACGAAGACCCTCCCAGTCGGCCGAAATTGTAATGCCACATGAGACGGGGTGGTATTGTGCTGCTCGATGGTAAATGGAAAGAGCATGTTGTGGAGATAAGGGTGTGATCAGAGTTTCCAAGTGGGGCACAAATTTCTATTCTATACGGGTCAGGATTGGTGGTGAGGAAAAGATCTAGTGTATTGGCAGCCTGGTTGTTGACATCAGGGATGCGGGTTGGTAGCTCGACCAGTTGTTCTAGACCATAAGTGATGGAGAAGGCCTCAGCTTGACGACCTGCATCATCAGTTTTGTTAGAGAATTTGAGCCAGGCAGCGTTATGTACATTAAAGTCCCCCATGATTATGGTTTCAGCTGTTGGATGGTTCTCCTGAATGTAGTCCAGTTTGAGTGATAAAAACTCAAAGAGGTTGTTATATGAAGGTTCATTAGGTGATAGGTAAAGGCAGCAGAGGAACTTAGTCACTTTGGTATCAGATAGCTTAAACCACATCACATCAAAGTCTTCCAAACTCTTCCAAACTCTCTTCACGCTGGCATGAAAGGTTAGCCTTAGCGTAAAGGCAGACTCCACTTTTGAACCTGAGTCGAGAATGGAGTTCGTAACCAGGACAAAGCATATGGACCTTGTTGGTGGACGAGTTTACTTGTGTATATATATATATATATATATATCTGAAAAACAATAAGACTGTCAGTCTGCTGTTTTTATTTAAAACTATTAATAACTAAATAAACAAAACCTGTAATCTATTTCTAAAAAAATAACAAGAATTATTTCTAATTAATTTTAGTGGTACTTAAATGAAAACCATTCACTTTAAAATTGTATAAAAATGTTCAACAAACTGCCAAATAGAATAAGGAATTTACAAAAGTTTGTTTGATCAACTTCTGAGGATAGAACCATATAAAATATATGATTACCTACCTATTTGAATTACTAAATAATTGTATGAAATTCGTATTGCGTTATTTTACTAAACTGTTGTGCATGTACACTTTTAAAATATTTAACTTCTCTTCAAAATAAAGATTAATATTATTATTACCAGTAGCTGAACTTAAAAAAATAATAATACTGTGTGCACTACTCAGTTTTAAACTACTTAAATTAAAGCAGAAATAATTTAAGAGGAAGAAATATTTTAAAAACAATTTTAGGAGTTTAGTATGATTTATTACACAATACGTTAAAAATTTTAATTTACCATTGGAATCATCATCAACAAGAAAATATAAAAATTCATGAAGCAATATCAAAAAGAAATATAGCAAATTGAATCAAAGAAAAGATAAAATATAAAAAGTAACGAAAATATACGAAACTAAAAAAATATTTAACTTAAAATATTATAAATTAATCTTCCTAACACCTAATTCTAGGTTAAAAATAGAAAGCACTGGTAGTAATAATACAAACGATATTTGCCAATGATATAATAAATATTTATTTTGTACAGTTAATTGATTTTACCTTAAAGATTTTAATATGCCAATAAGATTCTGATTTTTCTAGCAGAATCGACTCCAAAAATCTTCAAGAATACCCTTGGCATCAATTAGGATATAGTTTCATTTTGTTCTACACCAATTGCTAGATTTACAGTTCTTTCTGTACTTTATACATATCCTCTCAATGGATTTGGTAATGCCATAAGGAAATGTTCATTTTCATTGTACATATAGGCTTTGTCCACTGAAAATAAATAATATTCGTTAAACATTTTAATACTATTTGTAGTAAGTTCTGGGATCACTTAGTATCTGAGTCTTTGCGTTAGTTTAAATTATTTGATAAGTTAAATTAATATGCTAAAAGTGAGACAGTTAATGTTTTTAAGAATTTACTGAAATAAGTTTATTTGTGTCAATTTGTCCATTACATTTCTATTAAAGGCTTTTACTTTAAAATTGCAACAAAAAATTTACTATAGACTCTTTGTCGCCACAATAAGCCAAACAAAACACCAGGTATGTTATAGACGAGCTACTCCAAGAACATATCACATATACATACTGTTACAATTACACTATAATAAATGCAACCTAATGTGACTGGAATATGCTTTTTCAACAAAAAAATAATATAACTTTTAATTATTTAACCAACTTGAATTAAAAATTTAAATATAGACGTAACGTTTTAAGTACTGTAGTGAATTCTAAAATATAATAAGGAGCTAATCATAATCGTAATAAATCAGTCCGTCTTTTCACTAGAACTGCCTTTATCGTTGGAATTTTCGACTAAATCGGTTACCTTAGTTTTCTCTTCCTCATAAGTGGCAATTTTGGACAAATCGTCTTGAATTAATTCAATAGAGTCAATAGCTTCGTCTTACTCTTGGTTTTTCTGAAATGTAAATCAACAAAAAACGTTCGCTTGTATTTTCGTGACTTACATTCATTAGGTTGGAAATTCATCTGTCATTTTCTTCTTTTTTTCCATTTATTTTTATCCCTTTATGCATCGTCATTGCAGCCAATATTTTTGCATTGTTAGGTAGTAAATGTAGATAACACAAAATGCATCCGATTGCAATGTGTGTCATGTATAATTATATTTATTGTGTAGGAAATTGATCTGTCATTTTCTTCTTTTTTCAATTTATTTTTATCCCTTTACGCATCGTCATTGTCGTTTTATTAGGATAGCAGAAACGCGAGAAGGTATCCGGAGTAAGAATTTATTATTCTTAAAAATCATCAAATTTTCGAGCTTTCTATTGGGATAACAGAAATGCGATGAGGTATCCCGAGTAAAAATTCTTCAAGGAAACGAAAACTTGTTTAAATAATTTACTGTCCAACAATGCAAAAATTCTGGCTACAATGACGATGCGTAAAGGGATAAAAATAAATTGAAAAAAGAAGAAAATGACAGATGAATTTCCTACACAATAAATATAGCAGATAGCAGAAATGCGAGGAGGTGTCCGGAGTAAAAACTTTCATATTCTTAAAAATCATCTATATTTTTGAGCGTTCTATTGGGATAACAGAAAGGCGAGGAAGTACCCAAAGTTATTTCTCGAATTGTTAAGATCACCAAAATTTTTATGCTTCTTATGAGGATAGCAGAAACGCGAGAAGGTGTCTAGAGTAAAAATTTTCATATTCTTAAAAATCGTCAAATTTTCGAGCTTCCTATTGGGATAACAGAAACGCGAGGAGGTATCCGGAGTAACTTTTCGAATTCTTAATATCACCAAATTTTTATGTTTCTTATTAGGATAATGGAAACGCGAGGATGTATCCGGAGTAAAAATTATTATATTCTTAAGAATCATCAAATTTTCGAGATTTCCATTAGGATATCGGAAACGCAAGAAGGTAGGTATCCAGAGTAAAAATTTTCTTATCCCTAAAATTCATTACATTTTCGAGCTTTCTATTGGGATAACAGAAACGCGAGGAGATATCCGGTTTAAAAAATTTCGTATTCTTAAAAACATCAAATTTTTGAGCTTTTTATTAGGATAATAGAAACGCGTGGAGGTATCCGGAGTAAAATTATTCATATTGTTAAAAATCATTAAATTTTCGAGCTTTCTATTAGGATAAAGGAAACGCGAGTAGGTATCCGGATTAAAAATTATCATATTCTTAAAAATCATCAAATTTTTGAGCTTTCTATTAGGATAACAGAAACGCGAGGAGGTATCCGAAGTAATTTTTCGAATTATTGATATCACCAAATTTTTATACTTCTTATTAGGATAGCAGAAACGCGAGGAGGTAAAAATCAAGAGCTACATATTTTTAAATTCTTAAAAATCTCAAAAATTTTCAAATTCAATGAGAGGACTCACGGCGGTTTTTGAAATAAATACCATATATTTGTAGAAAAGAATATTATTATTTAAACATCAAACAATTTCTGATAGTACGTTGGCGAGAGGTGATCTCGGGCATGTGACTGTCAATAGGTGTAATGTTCGAGGGTTGTTTTCCCGAAGAATCCAGAGTGGAATTTCCAGCAAATAGGTGCGCAAAGATATTGGCTTTTTCCTGTGCAGTCGTTGCTAGTGTTCCATCTTCATTGGTTAGGGGAGGAAAAGAGCTGGAAGTGAAGTTTCTTTCCACAGCTTTGGAGAAAAACCAAAATGAACGGGATCCGTTAGGACATTCAACAAGTTTTGATCTTATTTTGGCATTATGAGCATCTTTTGAACATTCTATTGTCTCTTTGCATATGCCTCTAGCCTCAACATATGCTGCTCTGGTCTCAGGTCCCGGATTTTTTTGCCATCGATGGTATGCTGCCTGTTTGGAAGCCACAGCTCTAGAGCAGTTTCTGTTAAACCAGGTCTTATCGGATGATGTTCTTCTTTCGGTATTCGGTATGTAAGTTTGCATTCCCAACATGATGATTTCAGAAATTGTCTCAGCACATCGTGTTGGATCTACTGAGGAGAAACAAACTCTCTTCCATGGAAACGCTGAGAAAAACATACGAAGACCCTCCCAGTCGGCCGAAATTGTAATGCCACATGAGACGGGGTGGTATTGTGCTGCTCGATGGTAAATGGAAAGAGCATGTTGTGGAGATAAGGGTGTGATCAGAGTTTCCAAGTGGGGCACAAATTTCTATTCTATACGGGTCAGGATTGGTGGTGAGGAAAAGATCTAGTGTATTGGCAGCCTGGTTGTTGACATCAGGGATGCGGGTTGGTAGCTCGACCAGTTGTTCTAGACCATAAGTGATGGAGAAGGCCTCAGCTTGACGACCTGCATCATCAGTTTTGTTAGAGAATTTGAGCCAGGCAGCGTTATGTACATTAAAGTCCCCCATGATTATGGTTTCAGCTGTTGGATGGTTCTCCTGAATGTAGTCCAGTTTGAGTGATAAAAACTCAAAGAGGTTGTTATATGAAGGTTCATTAGGTGATAGGTAAAGGCAGCAGAGGAACTTAGTCACTTTGGTATCAGATAGCTTAAACCACATCACATCAAAGTCTTCCAAACTCTTCCAAACTCTCTTCACGCTGGCATGAAAGGTTAGCCTTAGCGTAAAGGCAGACTCCACTTTTGAACCTGAGTCGAGAATGGAGTTCGTAACCAGGACAAAGCATATGGACCTTGTTGGTGGACGAGTTTACTTGTGTATATATATATATATATATATATCTGAAAAACAATAAGACTGTCAGTCTGCTGTTTTTATTTAAAACTATTAATAACTAAATAAACAAAACCTGTAATCTATTTCTAAAAAAATAACAAGAATTATTTCTAATTAATTTTAGTGGTACTTAAATGAAAACCATTCACTTTAAAATTGTATAAAAATGTTCAACAAACTGCCAAATAGAATAAGGAATTTACAAAAGTTTGTTTGATCAACTTCTGAGGATAGAACCATATAAAATATATGATTACCTACCTATTTGAATTACTAAATAATTGTATGAAATTCGTATTGCGTTATTTTACTAAACTGTTGTGCATGTACACTTTTAAAATATTTAACTTCTCTTCAAAATAAAGATTAATATTATTATTACCAGTAGCTGAACTTAAAAAAATAATAATACTGTGTGCACTACTCAGTTTTAAACTACTTAAATTAAAGCAGAAATAATTTAAGAGGAAGAAATATTTTAAAAACAATTTTAGGAGTTTAGTATGATTTATTACACAATACGTTAAAAATTTTAATTTACCATTGGAATCATCATCAACAAGAAAATATAAAAATTCATGAAGCAATATCAAAAAGAAATATAGCAAATTGAATCAAAGAAAAGATAAAATATAAAAAGTAACGAAAATATACGAAACTAAAAAAATATTTAACTTAAAATATTATAAATTAATCTTCCTAACACCTAATTCTAGGTTAAAAATAGAAAGCACTGGTAGTAATAATACAAACGATATTTGCCAATGATATAATAAATATTTATTTTGTACAGTTAATTGATTTTACCTTAAAGATTTTAATATGCCAATAAGATTCTGATTTTTCTAGCAGAATCGACTCCAAAAATCTTCAAGAATACCCTTGGCATCAATTAGGATATAGTTTCATTTTGTTCTACACCAATTGCTAGATTTACAGTTCTTTCTGTACTTTATACATATCCTCTCAATGGATTTGGTAATGCCATAAGGAAATGTTCATTTTCATTGTACATATAGGCTTTGTCCACTGAAAATAAATAATATTCGTTAAACATTTTAATACTATTTGTAGTAAGTTCTGGGATCACTTAGTATCTGAGTCTTTGCGTTAGTTTAAATTATTTGATAAGTTAAATTAATATGCTAAAAGTGAGACAGTTAATGTTTTTAAGAATTTACTGAAATAAGTTTATTTGTGTCAATTTGTCCATTACATTTCTATTAAAGGCTTTTACTTTAAAATTGCAACAAAAAATTTACTATAGACTCTTTGTCGCCACAATAAGCCAAACAAAACACCAGGTATGTTATAGACGAGCTACTCCAAGAACATATCACATATACATACTGTTACAATTACACTATAATAAATGCAACCTAATGTGACTGGAATATGCTTTTTCAACAAAAAAATAATATAACTTTTAATTATTTAACCAACTTGAATTAAAAATTTAAATATAGACGTAACGTTTTAAGTACTGTAGTGAATTCTAAAATATAATAAGGAGCTAATCATAATCGTAATAAATCAGTCCGTCTTTTCACTAGAACTGCCTTTATCGTTGGAATTTTCGACTAAATCGGTTACCTTAGTTTTCTCTTCCTCATAAGTGGCAATTTTGGACAAATCGTCTTGAATTAATTCAATAGAGTCAATAGCTTCGTCTTACTCTTGGTTTTTCTGAAATGTAAATCAACAAAAAACGTTCGCTTGTATTTTCGTGACTTACATTCATTAGGTTGGAAATTCATCTGTCATTTTCTTCTTTTTTTCCATTTATTTTTATCCCTTTATGCATCGTCATTGCAGCCAATATTTTTGCATTGTTAGGTAGTAAATGTAGATAACACAAAATGCATCCGATTGCAATGTGTGTCATGTATAATTATATTTATTGTGTAGGAAATTGATCTGTCATTTTCTTCTTTTTTCAATTTATTTTTATCCCTTTACGCATCGTCATTGTCGTTTTATTAGGATAGCAGAAACGCGAGAAGGTATCCGGAGTAAGAATTTATTATTCTTAAAAATCATCAAATTTTCGAGCTTTCTATTGGGATAACAGAAATGCGATGAGGTATCCCGAGTAAAAATTCTTCAAGGAAACGAAAACTTGTTTAAATAATTTACTGTCCAACAATGCAAAAATTCTGGCTACAATGACGATGCGTAAAGGGATAAAAATAAATTGAAAAAAGAAGAAAATGACAGATGAATTTCCTACACAATAAATATAGCAGATAGCAGAAATGCGAGGAGGTGTCCGGAGTAAAAACTTTTATATTCTTAAAAATCATCTATATTTTTGAGCGTTCTATTGGGATAACAGAAAGGCGAGGAAGTACCCAAAGTTATTTCTCGAATTGTTAAGATCACCAAAATTTTTATGCTTCTTATGAGGATAGCAGAAACGCGAGAAGGTGTCTAGAGTAAAAATTTTCATATTCTTAAAAATCGTCAAATTTTCGAGCTTCCTATTGGGATAACAGAAACGCGAGGAGGTATCCGGAGTAACTTTTCGAATTCTTAATATCACCAAATTTTTATGTTTCTTATTAGGATAATGGAAACGCGAGGATGTATCCGGAGTAAAAATTATTATATTCTTAAGAATCATCAAATTTTCGAGATTTCCATTAGGATATCGGAAACGCAAGAAGGTAGGTATCCAGAGTAAAAATTTTCTTATCCCTAAAATTCATTACATTTTCGAGCTTTCTATTGGGATAACAGAAACGCGAGGAGATATCCGGTTTAAAAAATTTCGTATTCTTAAAAACATCAAATTTTTGAGCTTTTTATTAGGATAATAGAAACGCGTGGAGGTATCCGGAGTAAAATTATTCATATTGTTAAAAATCATTAAATTTTCGAGCTTTCTATTAGGATAAAGGAAACGCGAGTAGGTATCCGGATTAAAAATTATCATATTCTTAAAAATCATCAAATTTTTGAGCTTTCTATTAGGATAACAGAAACGCGAGGAGGTATCCGAAGTAATTTTTCGAATTATTGATATCACCAAATTTTTATACTTCTTATTAGGATAGCAGAAACGCGAGGAGGTAAAAATCAAGAGCTACATATTTTTAAATTCTTAAAAATCTCAAAAATTTTCAAATTCAATGAGAGGACTCACGGCGGTTTTTGAAATAAATACCATATATTTGTAGAAAAGAATATTATTATTTAAACATCAAACAATTTCTGATAGTACGTTGGCGAGAGGTGATCTCGGGCATGTGACTGTCAATAGGTGTAATGTTCGAGGGTTGTTTTCCCGAAGAATCCAGAGTGGAATTTCCAGCAAATAGGTGCGCAAAGATATTGGCTTTTTCCTGGGCAGTCGTTGCTAGTGTTCCATCTTCATTGGTTAGGGGAGGAAAAGAGCTGGAAGTGAAGTTTCTTTCCACAGCTTTGGAGAAAAACCAAAATGAACGGGATCCGTTAGGACATTCAACAAGTTTTGATCTTATTTTGGCATTATGAGCATCTTTTGAACATTCTATTGTCTCTTTGCATATGCCTCTAGCCTCAACATATGCTGCTCTGGTCTCAGGTCCCGGATTTTTTTGCCATCGATGGTATGCTGCCTGTTTGGAAGCCACAGCTCTAGAGCAGTTTCTGTTAAACCAGGTCTTATCGGATGATGTTCTTCTTTCGGTATTCGGTATGTAAGTTTGCATTCCCAACATGATGATTTCAGAAATTGTCTCAGCACATCGTGTTGGATCTACTGAGGAGAAACAAACTCTCTTCCATGGAAACGCTGAGAAAAACATACGAAGACCCTCCCAGTCGGCCGAAATTGTAATGCCACATGAGACGGGGTGGTATTGTGCTGCTCGATGGTAAATGGAAAGAGCATGTTGTGGAGATAAGGGTGTGATCAGAGTTTCCAAGTGGGGCACAAATTTCTATTCTATACGGGTCAGGATTGGTGGTGAGGAAAAGATCTAGTGTATTGGCAGCCTGGTTGTTGACATCAGGGATGCGGGTTGGTAGCTCGACCAGTTGTTCTAGACCATAAGTGATGGAGAAGGCCTCAGCTTGACGACCTGCATCATCAGTTTTGTTAGAGAATTTGAGCCAGGCAGCGTTATGTACATTAAAGTCCCCCATGATTATGGTTTCAGCTGTTGGATGGTTCTCCTGAATGTAGTCCAGTTTGAGTGATAAAAACTCAAAGAGGTTGTTATATGAAGGTTCATTAGGTGATAGGTAAAGGCAGCAGAGGAACTTAGTCACTTTGGTATCAGATAGCTTAAACCACATCACATCAAAGTCTTCCAAACTCTTCCAAACTCTCTTCACGCTGGCATGAAAGGTTAGCCTTAGCGTAAAGGCAGACTCCACTTTTGAACCTGAGTCGAGAATGGAGTTCGTAACCAGGACAAAGCATATGGACCTTGTTGGTGGACGAGTTTACTTGTGTATATATATATATATATATATCTGAAAAACAATAAGACTGTCAGTCTGCTGTTTTTATTTAAAACTATTAATAACTAAATAAACAAAACCTGTAATCTATTTCTAAAAAAATAACAAGAATTATTTCTAATTAATTTTAGTGGTACTTAAATGAAAACCATTCACTTTAAAATTGTATAAAAATGTTCAACAAACTGCCAAATAGAATAAGGAATTTACAAAAGTTTGTTTGATCAACTTCTGAGGATAGAACCATATAAAATATATGATTACCTACCTATTTGAATTACTAAATAATTGTATGAAATTCGTATTGCGTTATTTTACTAAACTGTTGTGCATGTACACTTTTAAAATATTTAACTTCTCTTCAAAATAAAGATTAATATTATTATTACCAGTAGCTGAACTTAAAAAAATAATAATACTGTGTGCACTACTCAGTTTTAAACTACTTAAATTAAAGCAGAAATAATTTAAGAGGAAGAAATATTTTAAAAACAATTTTAGGAGTTTAGTATGATTTATTACACAATACGTTAAAAATTTTAATTTACCATTGGAATCATCATCAACAAGAAAATATAAAAATTCATGAAGCAATATCAAAAAGAAATATAGCAAATTGAATCAAAGAAAAGATAAAATATAAAAAGTAACGAAAATATACGAAACTAAAAAAATATTTAACTTAAAATATTATAAATTAATCTTCCTAACACCTAATTCTAGGTTAAAAATAGAAAGCACTGGTAGTAATAATACAAACGATATTTGCCAATGATATAATAAATATTTATTTTGTACAGTTAATTGATTTTACCTTAAAGATTTTAATATGCCAATAAGATTCTGATTTTTCTAGCAGAATCGACTCCAAAAATCTTCAAGAATACCCTTGGCATCAATTAGGATATAGTTTCATTTTGTTCTACACCAATTGCTAGATTTACAGTTCTTTCTGTACTTTATACATATCCTCTCAATGGATTTGGTAATGCCATAAGGAAATGTTCATTTTCATTGTACATATAGGCTTTGTCCACTGAAAATAAATAATATTCGTTAAACATTTTAATACTATTTGTAGTAAGTTCTGGGATCACTTAGTATCTGAGTCTTTGCGTTAGTTTAAATTATTTGATAAGTTAAATTAATATGCTAAAAGTGAGACAGTTAATGTTTTTAAGAATTTACTGAAATAAGTTTATTTGTGTCAATTTGTCCATTACATTTCTATTAAAGGCTTTTACTTTAAAATTGCAACAAAAAATTTACTATAGACTCTTTGTCGCCACAATAAGCCAAACAAAACACCAGGTATGTTATAGACGAGCTACTCCAAGAACATATCACATATACATACTGTTACAATTACACTATAATAAATGCAACCTAATGTGACTGGAATATGCTTTTTCAACAAAAAAATAATATAACTTTTAATTATTTAACCAACTTGAATTAAAAATTTAAATATAGACGTAACGTTTTAAGTACTGTAGTGAATTCTAAAATATAATAAGGAGCTAATCATAATCGTAATAAATCAGTCCGTCTTTTCACTAGAACTGCCTTTATCGTTGGAATTTTCGACTAAATCGGTTACCTTAGTTTTCTCTTCCTCATAAGTGGCAATTTTGGACAAATCGTCTTGAATTAATTCAATAGAGTCAATAGCTTCGTCTTACTCTTGGTTTTTCTGAAATGTAAATCAACAAAAAACGTTCGCTTGTATTTTCGTGACTTACATTCATTAGGTTGGAAATTCATCTGTCATTTTCTTCTTTTTTTCCATTTATTTTTATCCCTTTATGCATCGTCATTGCAGCCAATATTTTTGCATTGTTAGGTAGTAAATGTAGATAACACAAAATGCATCCGATTGCAATGTGTGTCATGTATAATTATATTTATTGTGTAGGAAATTGATCTGTCATTTTCTTCTTTTTTCAATTTATTTTTATCCCTTTACGCATCGTCATTGTCGTTTTATTAGGATAGCAGAAACGCGAGAAGGTATCCGGAGTAAGAATTTATTATTCTTAAAAATCATCAAATTTTCGAGCTTTCTATTGGGATAACAGAAATGCGATGAGGTATCCCGAGTAAAAATTCTTCAAGGAAACGAAAACTTGTTTAAATAATTTACTGTCCAACAATGCAAAAATTCTGGCTACAATGACGATGCGTAAAGGGATAAAAATAAATTGAAAAAAGAAGAAAATGACAGATGAATTTCCTACACAATAAATATAGCAGATAGCAGAAATGCGAGGAGGTGTCCGGAGTAAAAACTTTTATATTCTTAAAAATCATCTATATTTTTGAGCGTTCTATTGGGATAACAGAAAGGCGAGGAAGTACCCAAAGTTATTTCTCGAATTGTTAAGATCACCAAAATTTTTATGCTTCTTATGAGGATAGCAGAAACGCGAGAAGGTGTCTAGAGTAAAAATTTTCATATTCTTAAAAATCGTCAAATTTTCGAGCTTCCTATTGGGATAACAGAAACGCGAGGAGGTATCCGGAGTAACTTTTCGAATTCTTAATATCACCAAATTTTTATGTTTCTTATTAGGATAATGGAAACGCGAGGATGTATCCGGAGTAAAAATTATTATATTCTTAAGAATCATCAAATTTTCGAGATTTCCATTAGGATATCGGAAACGCAAGAAGGTAGGTATCCAGAGTAAAAATTTTCTTATCCCTAAAATTCATTACATTTTCGAGCTTTCTATTGGGATAACAGAAACGCGAGGAGATATCCGGTTTAAAAAATTTCGTATTCTTAAAAACATCAAATTTTTGAGCTTTTTATTAGGATAATAGAAACGCGTGGAGGTATCCGGAGTAAAATTATTCATATTGTTAAAAATCATTAAATTTTCGAGCTTTCTATTAGGATAAAGGAAACGCGAGTAGGTATCCGGATTAAAAATTATCATATTCTTAAAAATCATCAAATTTTTGAGCTTTCTATTAGGATAACAGAAACGCGAGGAGGTATCCGAAGTAATTTTTCGAATTATTGATATCACCAAATTTTTATACTTCTTATTAGGATAGCAGAAACGCGAGGAGGTAAAAATCAAGAGCTACATATTTTTAAATTCTTAAAAATCTCAAAAATTTTCAAATTCAATGAGAGGACTCACGGCGGTTTTTGAAATAAATACCATATATTTGTAGAAAAGAATATTATTATTTAAACATCAAACAATTTCTGATAGTACGTTGGCGAGAGGTGATCTCGGGCATGTGACTGTCAATAGGTGTAATGTTCGAGGGTTGTTTTCCCGAAGAATCCAGAGTGGAATTTCCAGCAAATAGGTGCGCAAAGATATTGGCTTTTTCCTGGGCAGTCGTTGCTAGTGTTCCATCTTCATTGGTTAGGGGAGGAAAAGAGCTGGAAGTGAAGTTTCTTTCCACAGCTTTGGAGAAAAACCAAAATGAACGGGATCCGTTAGGACATTCAACAAGTTTTGATCTTATTTTGGCATTATGAGCATCTTTTGAACATTCTATTGTCTCTTTGCATATGCCTCTAGCCTCAACATATGCTGCTCTGGTCTCAGGTCCCGGATTTTTTTGCCATCGATGGTATGCTGCCTGTTTGGAAGCCACAGCTCTAGAGCAGTTTCTGTTAAACCAGGTCTTATCGGATGATGTTCTTCTTTCGGTATTCGGTATGTAAGTTTGCATTCCCAACATGATGATTTCAGAAATTGTCTCAGCACATCGTGTTGGATCTACTGAGGAGAAACAAACTCTCTTCCATGGAAACGCTGAGAAAAACATACGAAGACCCTCCCAGTCGGCCGAAATTGTAATGCCACATGAGACGGGGTGGTATTGTGCTGCTCGATGGTAAATGGAAAGAGCATGTTGTGGAGATAAGGGTGTGATCAGAGTTTCCAAGTGGGGCACAAATTTCTATTCTATACGGGTCAGGATTGGTGGTGAGGAAAAGATCTAGTGTATTGGCAGCCTGGTTGTTGACATCAGGGATGCGGGTTGGTAGCTCGACCAGTTGTTCTAGACCATAAGTGATGGAGAAGGCCTCAGCTTGACGACCTGCATCATCAGTTTTGTTAGAGAATTTGAGCCAGGCAGCGTTATGTACATTAAAGTCCCCCATGATTATGGTTTCAGCTGTTGGATGGTTCTCCTGAATGTAGTCCAGTTTGAGTGATAAAAACTCAAAGAGGTTGTTATATGAAGGTTCATTAGGTGATAGGTAAAGGCAGCAGAGGAACTTAGTCACTTTGGTATCAGATAGCTTAAACCACATCACATCAAAGTCTTCCAAACTCTTCCAAACTCTCTTCACGCTGGCATGAAAGGTTAGCCTTAGCGTAAAGGCAGACTCCACTTTTGAACCTGAGTCGAGAATGGAGTTCGTAACCAGGACAAAGCATATGGACCTTGTTGGTGGACGAGTTTACTTGTGTATATATATATATATATATATCTGAAAAACAATAAGACTGTCAGTCTGCTGTTTTTATTTAAAACTATTAATAACTAAATAAACAAAACCTGTAATCTATTTCTAAAAAAATAACAAGAATTATTTCTAATTAATTTTAGTGGTACTTAAATGAAAACCATTCACTTTAAAATTGTATAAAAATGTTCAACAAACTGCCAAATAGAATAAGGAATTTACAAAAGTTTGTTTGATCAACTTCTGAGGATAGAACCATATAAAATATATGATTACCTACCTATTTGAATTACTAAATAATTGTATGAAATTCGTATTGCGTTATTTTACTAAACTGTTGTGCATGTACACTTTTAAAATATTTAACTTCTCTTCAAAATAAAGATTAATATTATTATTACCAGTAGCTGAACTTAAAAAAATAATAATACTGTGTGCACTACTCAGTTTTAAACTACTTAAATTAAAGCAGAAATAATTTAAGAGGAAGAAATATTTTAAAAACAATTTTAGGAGTTTAGTATGATTTATTACACAATACGTTAAAAATTTTAATTTACCATTGGAATCATCATCAACAAGAAAATATAAAAATTCATGAAGCAATATCAAAAAGAAATATAGCAAATTGAATCAAAGAAAAGATAAAATATAAAAAGTAACGAAAATATACGAAACTAAAAAAATATTTAACTTAAAATATTATAAATTAATCTTCCTAACACCTAATTCTAGGTTAAAAATAGAAAGCACTGGTAGTAATAATACAAACGATATTTGCCAATGATATAATAAATATTTATTTTGTACAGTTAATTGATTTTACCTTAAAGATTTTAATATGCCAATAAGATTCTGATTTTTCTAGCAGAATCGACTCCAAAAATCTTCAAGAATACCCTTGGCATCAATTAGGATATAGTTTCATTTTGTTCTACACCAATTGCTAGATTTACAGTTCTTTCTGTACTTTATACATATCCTCTCAATGGATTTGGTAATGCCATAAGGAAATGTTCATTTTCATTGTACATATAGGCTTTGTCCACTGAAAATAAATAATATTCGTTAAACATTTTAATACTATTTGTAGTAAGTTCTGGGATCACTTAGTATCTGAGTCTTTGCGTTAGTTTAAATTATTTGATAAGTTAAATTAATATGCTAAAAGTGAGACAGTTAATGTTTTTAAGAATTTACTGAAATAAGTTTATTTGTGTCAATTTGTCCATTACATTTCTATTAAAGGCTTTTACTTTAAAATTGCAACAAAAAATTTACTATAGACTCTTTGTCGCCACAATAAGCCAAACAAAACACCAGGTATGTTATAGACGAGCTACTCCAAGAACATATCACATATACATACTGTTACAATTACACTATAATAAATGCAACCTAATGTGACTGGAATATGCTTTTTCAACAAAAAAATAATATAACTTTTAATTATTTAACCAACTTGAATTAAAAATTTAAATATAGACGTAACGTTTTAAGTACTGTAGTGAATTCTAAAATATAATAAGGAGCTAATCATAATCGTAATAAATCAGTCCGTCTTTTCACTAGAACTGCCTTTATCGTTGGAATTTTCGACTAAATCGGTTACCTTAGTTTTCTCTTCCTCATAAGTGGCAATTTTGGACAAATCGTCTTGAATTAATTCAATAGAGTCAATAGCTTCGTCTTACTCTTGGTTTTTCTGAAATGTAAATCAACAAAAAACGTTCGCTTGTATTTTCGTGACTTACATTCATTAGGTTGGAAATTCATCTGTCATTTTCTTCTTTTTTTCCATTTATTTTTATCCCTTTATGCATCGTCATTGCAGCCAATATTTTTGCATTGTTAGGTAGTAAATGTAGATAACACAAAATGCATCCGATTGCAATGTGTGTCATGTATAATTATATTTATTGTGTAGGAAATTGATCTGTCATTTTCTTCTTTTTTCAATTTATTTTTATCCCTTTACGCATCGTCATTGTCGTTTTATTAGGATAGCAGAAACGCGAGAAGGTATCCGGAGTAAGAATTTATTATTCTTAAAAATCATCAAATTTTCGAGCTTTCTATTGGGATAACAGAAATGCGATGAGGTATCCCGAGTAAAAATTCTTCAAGGAAACGAAAACTTGTTTAAATAATTTACTGTCCAACAATGCAAAAATTCTGGCTACAATGACGATGCGTAAAGGGATAAAAATAAATTGAAAAAAGAAGAAAATGACAGATGAATTTCCTACACAATAAATATAGCAGATAGCAGAAATGCGAGGAGGTGTCCGGAGTAAAAACTTTTATATTCTTAAAAATCATCTATATTTTTGAGCGTTCTATTGGGATAACAGAAAGGCGAGGAAGTACCCAAAGTTATTTCTCGAATTGTTAAGATCACCAAAATTTTTATGCTTCTTATGAGGATAGCAGAAACGCGAGAAGGTGTCTAGAGTAAAAATTTTCATATTCTTAAAAATCGTCAAATTTTCGAGCTTCCTATTGGGATAACAGAAACGCGAGGAGGTATCCGGAGTAACTTTTCGAATTCTTAATATCACCAAATTTTTATGTTTCTTATTAGGATAATGGAAACGCGAGGATGTATCCGGAGTAAAAATTATTATATTCTTAAGAATCATCAAATTTTCGAGATTTCCATTAGGATATCGGAAACGCAAGAAGGTAGGTATCCAGAGTAAAAATTTTCTTATCCCTAAAATTCATTACATTTTCGAGCTTTCTATTGGGATAACAGAAACGCGAGGAGATATCCGGTTTAAAAAATTTCGTATTCTTAAAAACATCAAATTTTTGAGCTTTTTATTAGGATAATAGAAACGCGTGGAGGTATCCGGAGTAAAATTATTCATATTGTTAAAAATCATTAAATTTTCGAGCTTTCTATTAGGATAAAGGAAACGCGAGTAGGTATCCGGATTAAAAATTATCATATTCTTAAAAATCATCAAATTTTTGAGCTTTCTATTAGGATAACAGAAACGCGAGGAGGTATCCGAAGTAATTTTTCGAATTATTGATATCACCAAATTTTTATACTTCTTATTAGGATAGCAGAAACGCGAGGAGGTAAAAATCAAGAGCTACATATTTTTAAATTCTTAAAAATCTCAAAAATTTTCAAATTCAATGAGAGGACTCACGGCGGTTTTTGAAATAAATACCATATATTTGTAGAAAAGAATATTATTATTTAAACATCAAACAATTTCTGATAGTACGTTGGCGAGAGGTGATCTCGGGCATGTGACTGTCAATAGGTGTAATGTTCGAGGGTTGTTTTCCCGAAGAATCCAGAGTGGAATTTCCAGCAAATAGGTGCGCAAAGATATTGGCTTTTTCCTGGGCAGTCGTTGCTAGTGTTCCATCTTCATTGGTTAGGGGAGGAAAAGAGCTGGAAGTGAAGTTTCTTTCCACAGCTTTGGAGAAAAACCAAAATGAACGGGATCCGTTAGGACATTCAACAAGTTTTGATCTTATTTTGGCATTATGAGCATCTTTTGAACATTCTATTGTCTCTTTGCATATGCCTCTAGCCTCAACATATGCTGCTCTGGTCTCAGGTCCCGGATTTTTTTGCCATCGATGGTATGCTGCCTGTTTGGAAGCCACAGCTCTAGAGCAGTTTCTGTTAAACCAGGTCTTATCGGATGATGTTCTTCTTTCGGTATTCGGTATGTAAGTTTGCATTCCCAACATGATGATTTCAGAAATTGTCTCAGCACATCGTGTTGGATCTACTGAGGAGAAACAAACTCTCTTCCATGGAAACGCTGAGAAAAACATACGAAGACCCTCCCAGTCGGCCGAAATTGTAATGCCACATGAGACGGGGTGGTATTGTGCTGCTCGATGGTAAATGGAAAGAGCATGTTGTGGAGATAAGGGTGTGATCAGAGTTTCCAAGTGGGGCACAAATTTCTATTCTATACGGGTCAGGATTGGTGGTGAGGAAAAGATCTAGTGTATTGGCAGCCTGGTTGTTGACATCAGGGATGCGGGTTGGTAGCTCGACCAGTTGTTCTAGACCATAAGTGATGGAGAAGGCCTCAGCTTGACGACCTGCATCATCAGTTTTGTTAGAGAATTTGAGCCAGGCAGCGTTATGTACATTAAAGTCCCCCATGATTATGGTTTCAGCTGTTGGATGGTTCTCCTGAATGTAGTCCAGTTTGAGTGATAAAAACTCAAAGAGGTTGTTATATGAAGGTTCATTAGGTGATAGGTAAAGGCAGCAGAGGAACTTAGTCACTTTGGTATCAGATAGCTTAAACCACATCACATCAAAGTCTTCCAAACTCTTCCAAACTCTCTTCACGCTGGCATGAAAGGTTAGCCTTAGCGTAAAGGCAGACTCCACTTTTGAACCTGAGTCGAGAATGGAGTTCGTAACCAGGACAAAGCATATGGACCTTGTTGGTGGACGAGTTTACTTGTGTATATATATATATATATATATCTGAAAAACAATAAGACTGTCAGTCTGCTGTTTTTATTTAAAACTATTAATAACTAAATAAACAAAACCTGTAATCTATTTCTAAAAAAATAACAAGAATTATTTCTAATTAATTTTAGTGGTACTTAAATGAAAACCATTCACTTTAAAATTGTATAAAAATGTTCAACAAACTGCCAAATAGAATAAGGAATTTACAAAAGTTTGTTTGATCAACTTCTGAGGATAGAACCATATAAAATATATGATTACCTACCTATTTGAATTACTAAATAATTGTATGAAATTCGTATTGCGTTATTTTACTAAACTGTTGTGCATGTACACTTTTAAAATATTTAACTTCTCTTCAAAATAAAGATTAATATTATTATTACCAGTAGCTGAACTTAAAAAAATAATAATACTGTGTGCACTACTCAGTTTTAAACTACTTAAATTAAAGCAGAAATAATTTAAGAGGAAGAAATATTTTAAAAACAATTTTAGGAGTTTAGTATGATTTATTACACAATACGTTAAAAATTTTAATTTACCATTGGAATCATCATCAACAAGAAAATATAAAAATTCATGAAGCAATATCAAAAAGAAATATAGCAAATTGAATCAAAGAAAAGATAAAATATAAAAAGTAACGAAAATATACGAAACTAAAAAAATATTTAACTTAAAATATTATAAATTAATCTTCCTAACACCTAATTCTAGGTTAAAAATAGAAAGCACTGGTAGTAATAATACAAACGATATTTGCCAATGATATAATAAATATTTATTTTGTACAGTTAATTGATTTTACCTTAAAGATTTTAATATGCCAATAAGATTCTGATTTTTCTAGCAGAATCGACTCCAAAAATCTTCAAGAATACCCTTGGCATCAATTAGGATATAGTTTCATTTTGTTCTACACCAATTGCTAGATTTACAGTTCTTTCTGTACTTTATACATATCCTCTCAATGGATTTGGTAATGCCATAAGGAAATGTTCATTTTCATTGTACATATAGGCTTTGTCCACTGAAAATAAATAATATTCGTTAAACATTTTAATACTATTTGTAGTAAGTTCTGGGATCACTTAGTATCTGAGTCTTTGCGTTAGTTTAAATTATTTGATAAGTTAAATTAATATGCTAAAAGTGAGACAGTTAATGTTTTTAAGAATTTACTGAAATAAGTTTATTTGTGTCAATTTGTCCATTACATTTCTATTAAAGGCTTTTACTTTAAAATTGCAACAAAAAATTTACTATAGACTCTTTGTCGCCACAATAAGCCAAACAAAACACCAGGTATGTTATAGACGAGCTACTCCAAGAACATATCACATATACATACTGTTACAATTACACTATAATAAATGCAACCTAATGTGACTGGAATATGCTTTTTCAACAAAAAAATAATATAACTTTTAATTATTTAACCAACTTGAATTAAAAATTTAAATATAGACGTAACGTTTTAAGTACTGTAGTGAATTCTAAAATATAATAAGGAGCTAATCATAATCGTAATAAATCAGTCCGTCTTTTCACTAGAACTGCCTTTATCGTTGGAATTTTCGACTAAATCGGTTACCTTAGTTTTCTCTTCCTCATAAGTGGCAATTTTGGACAAATCGTCTTGAATTAATTCAATAGAGTCAATAGCTTCGTCTTACTCTTGGTTTTTCTGAAATGTAAATCAACAAAAAACGTTCGCTTGTATTTTCGTGACTTACATTCATTAGGTTGGAAATTCATCTGTCATTTTCTTCTTTTTTTCCATTTATTTTTATCCCTTTATGCATCGTCATTGCAGCCAATATTTTTGCATTGTTAGGTAGTAAATGTAGATAACACAAAATGCATCCGATTGCAATGTGTGTCATGTATAATTATATTTATTGTGTAGGAAATTGATCTGTCATTTTCTTCTTTTTTCAATTTATTTTTATCCCTTTACGCATCGTCATTGTCGTTTTATTAGGATAGCAGAAACGCGAGAAGGTATCCGGAGTAAGAATTTATTATTCTTAAAAATCATCAAATTTTCGAGCTTTCTATTGGGATAACAGAAATGCGATGAGGTATCCCGAGTAAAAATTCTTCAAGGAAACGAAAACTTGTTTAAATAATTTACTGTCCAACAATGCAAAAATTCTGGCTACAATGACGATGCGTAAAGGGATAAAAATAAATTGAAAAAAGAAGAAAATGACAGATGAATTTCCTACACAATAAATATAGCAGATAGCAGAAATGCGAGGAGGTGTCCGGAGTAAAAACTTTCATATTCTTAAAAATCATCTATATTTTTGAGCGTTCTATTGGGATAACAGAAAGGCGAGGAAGTACCCAAAGTTATTTCTCGAATTGTTAAGATCACCAAAATTTTTATGCTTCTTATGAGGATAGCAGAAACGCGAGAAGGTGTCTAGAGTAAAAATTTTCATATTCTTAAAAATCGTCAAATTTTCGAGCTTCCTATTGGGATAACAGAAACGCGAGGAGGTATCCGGAGTAACTTTTCGAATTCTTAATATCACCAAATTTTTATGTTTCTTATTAGGATAATGGAAACGCGAGGATGTATCCGGAGTAAAAATTATTATATTCTTAAGAATCATCAAATTTTCGAGATTTCCATTAGGATATCGGAAACGCAAGAAGGTAGGTATCCAGAGTAAAAATTTTCTTATCCCTAAAATTCATTACATTTTCGAGCTTTCTATTGGGATAACAGAAACGCGAGGAGATATCCGGTTTAAAAAATTTCGTATTCTTAAAAACATCAAATTTTTGAGCTTTTTATTAGGATAATAGAAACGCGTGGAGGTATCCGGAGTAAAATTATTCATATTGTTAAAAATCATTAAATTTTCGAGCTTTCTATTAGGATAAAGGAAACGCGAGTAGGTATCCGGATTAAAAATTATCATATTCTTAAAAATCATCAAATTTTTGAGCTTTCTATTAGGATAACAGAAACGCGAGGAGGTATCCGAAGTAATTTTTCGAATTATTGATATCACCAAATTTTTATACTTCTTATTAGGATAGCAGAAACGCGAGGAGGTAAAAATCAAGAGCTACATATTTTTAAATTCTTAAAAATCTCAAAAATTTTCAAATTCAATGAGAGGACTCACGGCGGTTTTTGAAATAAATACCATATATTTGTAGAAAAGAATATTATTATTTAAACATCAAACAATTTCTGATAGTACGTTGGCGAGAGGTGATCTCGGGCATGTGACTGTCAATAGGTGTAATGTTCGAGGGTTGTTTTCCCGAAGAATCCAGAGTGGAATTTCCAGCAAATAGGTGCGCAAAGATATTGGCTTTTTCCTGGGCAGTCGTTGCTAGTGTTCCATCTTCATTGGTTAGGGGAGGAAAAGAGCTGGAAGTGAAGTTTCTTTCCACAGCTTTGGAGAAAAACCAAAATGAACGGGATCCGTTAGGACATTCAACAAGTTTTGATCTTATTTTGGCATTATGAGCATCTTTTGAACATTCTATTGTCTCTTTGCATATGCCTCTAGCCTCAACATATGCTGCTCTGGTCTCAGGTCCCGGATTTTTTTGCCATCGATGGTATGCTGCCTGTTTGGAAGCCACAGCTCTAGAGCAGTTTCTGTTAAACCAGGTCTTATCGGATGATGTTCTTCTTTCGGTATTCGGTATGTAAGTTTGCATTCCCAACATGATGATTTCAGAAATTGTCTCAGCACATCGTGTTGGATCTACTGAGGAGAAACAAACTCTCTTCCATGGAAACGCTGAGAAAAACATACGAAGACCCTCCCAGTCGGCCGAAATTGTAATGCCACATGAGACGGGGTGGTATTGTGCTGCTCGATGGTAAATGGAAAGAGCATGTTGTGGAGATAAGGGTGTGATCAGAGTTTCCAAGTGGGGCACAAATTTCTATTCTATACGGGTCAGGATTGGTGGTGAGGAAAAGATCTAGTGTATTGGCAGCCTGGTTGTTGACATCAGGGATGCGGGTTGGTAGCTCGACCAGTTGTTCTAGACCATAAGTGATGGAGAAGGCCTCAGCTTGACGACCTGCATCATCAGTTTTGTTAGAGAATTTGAGCCAGGCAGCGTTATGTACATTAAAGTCCCCCATGATTATGGTTTCAGCTGTTGGATGGTTCTCCTGAATGTAGTCCAGTTTGAGTGATAAAAACTCAAAGAGGTTGTTATATGAAGGTTCATTAGGTGATAGGTAAAGGCAGCAGAGGAACTTAGTCACTTTGGTATCAGATAGCTTAAACCACATCACATCAAAGTCTTCCAAACTCTTCCAAACTCTCTTCACGCTGGCATGAAAGGTTAGCCTTAGCGTAAAGGCAGACTCCACTTTTGAACCTGAGTCGAGAATGGAGTTCGTAACCAGGACAAAGCATATGGACCTTGTTGGTGGACGAGTTTACTTGTGTATATATATATATATATATATCTGAAAAACAATAAGACTGTCAGTCTGCTGTTTTTATTTAAAACTATTAATAACTAAATAAACAAAACCTGTAATCTATTTCTAAAAAAATAACAAGAATTATTTCTAATTAATTTTAGTGGTACTTAAATGAAAACCATTCACTTTAAAATTGTATAAAAATGTTCAACAAACTGCCAAATAGAATAAGGAATTTACAAAAGTTTGTTTGATCAACTTCTGAGGATAGAACCATATAAAATATATGATTACCTACCTATTTGAATTACTAAATAATTGTATGAAATTCGTATTGCGTTATTTTACTAAACTGTTGTGCATGTACACTTTTAAAATATTTAACTTCTCTTCAAAATAAAGATTAATATTATTATTACCAGTAGCTGAACTTAAAAAAATAATAATACTGTGTGCACTACTCAGTTTTAAACTACTTAAATTAAAGCAGAAATAATTTAAGAGGAAGAAATATTTTAAAAACAATTTTAGGAGTTTAGTATGATTTATTACACAATACGTTAAAAATTTTAATTTACCATTGGAATCATCATCAACAAGAAAATATAAAAATTCATGAAGCAATATCAAAAAGAAATATAGCAAATTGAATCAAAGAAAAGATAAAATATAAAAAGTAACGAAAATATACGAAACTAAAAAAATATTTAACTTAAAATATTATAAATTAATCTTCCTAACACCTAATTCTAGGTTAAAAATAGAAAGCACTGGTAGTAATAATACAAACGATATTTGCCAATGATATAATAAATATTTATTTTGTACAGTTAATTGATTTTACCTTAAAGATTTTAATATGCCAATAAGATTCTGATTTTTCTAGCAGAATCGACTCCAAAAATCTTCAAGAATACCCTTGGCATCAATTAGGATATAGTTTCATTTTGTTCTACACCAATTGCTAGATTTACAGTTCTTTCTGTACTTTATACATATCCTCTCAATGGATTTGGTAATGCCATAAGGAAATGTTCATTTTCATTGTACATATAGGCTTTGTCCACTGAAAATAAATAATATTCGTTAAACATTTTAATACTATTTGTAGTAAGTTCTGGGATCACTTAGTATCTGAGTCTTTGCGTTAGTTTAAATTATTTGATAAGTTAAATTAATATGCTAAAAGTGAGACAGTTAATGTTTTTAAGAATTTACTGAAATAAGTTTATTTGTGTCAATTTGTCCATTACATTTCTATTAAAGGCTTTTACTTTAAAATTGCAACAAAAAATTTACTATAGACTCTTTGTCGCCACAATAAGCCAAACAAAACACCAGGTATGTTATAGACGAGCTACTCCAAGAACATATCACATATACATACTGTTACAATTACACTATAATAAATGCAACCTAATGTGACTGGAATATGCTTTTTCAACAAAAAAATAATATAACTTTTAATTATTTAACCAACTTGAATTAAAAATTTAAATATAGACGTAACGTTTTAAGTACTGTAGTGAATTCTAAAATATAATAAGGAGCTAATCATAATCGTAATAAATCAGTCCGTCTTTTCACTAGAACTGCCTTTATCGTTGGAATTTTCGACTAAATCGGTTACCTTAGTTTTCTCTTCCTCATAAGTGGCAATTTTGGACAAATCGTCTTGAATTAATTCAATAGAGTCAATAGCTTCGTCTTACTCTTGGTTTTTCTGAAATGTAAATCAACAAAAAACGTTCGCTTGTATTTTCGTGACTTACATTCATTAGGTTGGAAATTCATCTGTCATTTTCTTCTTTTTTTCCATTTATTTTTATCCCTTTATGCATCGTCATTGCAGCCAATATTTTTGCATTGTTAGGTAGTAAATGTAGATAACACAAAATGCATCCGATTGCAATGTGTGTCATGTATAATTATATTTATTGTGTAGGAAATTGATCTGTCATTTTCTTCTTTTTTCAATTTATTTTTATCCCTTTACGCATCGTCATTGTCGTTTTATTAGGATAGCAGAAACGCGAGAAGGTATCCGGAGTAAGAATTTATTATTCTTAAAAATCATCAAATTTTCGAGCTTTCTATTGGGATAACAGAAATGCGATGAGGTATCCCGAGTAAAAATTCTTCAAGGAAACGAAAACTTGTTTAAATAATTTACTGTCCAACAATGCAAAAATTCTGGCTACAATGACGATGCGTAAAGGGATAAAAATAAATTGAAAAAAGAAGAAAATGACAGATGAATTTCCTACACAATAAATATAGCAGATAGCAGAAATGCGAGGAGGTGTCCGGAGTAAAAACTTTTATATTCTTAAAAATCATCTATATTTTTGAGCGTTCTATTGGGATAACAGAAAGGCGAGGAAGTACCCAAAGTTATTTCTCGAATTGTTAAGATCACCAAAATTTTTATGCTTCTTATGAGGATAGCAGAAACGCGAGAAGGTGTCTAGAGTAAAAATTTTCATATTCTTAAAAATCGTCAAATTTTCGAGCTTCCTATTGGGATAACAGAAACGCGAGGAGGTATCCGGAGTAACTTTTCGAATTCTTAATATCACCAAATTTTTATGTTTCTTATTAGGATAATGGAAACGCGAGGATGTATCCGGAGTAAAAATTATTATATTCTTAAGAATCATCAAATTTTCGAGATTTCCATTAGGATATCGGAAACGCAAGAAGGTAGGTATCCAGAGTAAAAATTTTCTTATCCCTAAAATTCATTACATTTTCGAGCTTTCTATTGGGATAACAGAAACGCGAGGAGATATCCGGTTTAAAAAATTTCGTATTCTTAAAAACATCAAATTTTTGAGCTTTTTATTAGGATAATAGAAACGCGTGGAGGTATCCGGAGTAAAATTATTCATATTGTTAAAAATCATTAAATTTTCGAGCTTTCTATTAGGATAAAGGAAACGCGAGTAGGTATCCGGATTAAAAATTATCATATTCTTAAAAATCATCAAATTTTTGAGCTTTCTATTAGGATAACAGAAACGCGAGGAGGTATCCGAAGTAATTTTTCGAATTATTGATATCACCAAATTTTTATACTTCTTATTAGGATAGCAGAAACGCGAGGAGGTAAAAATCAAGAGCTACATATTTTTAAATTCTTAAAAATCTCAAAAATTTTCAAATTCAATGAGAGGACTCACGGCGGTTTTTGAAATAAATACCATATATTTGTAGAAAAGAATATTATTATTTAAACATCAAACAATTTCTGATAGTACGTTGGCGAGAGGTGATCTCGGGCATGTGACTGTCAATAGGTGTAATGTTCGAGGGTTGTTTTCCCGAAGAATCCAGAGTGGAATTTCCAGCAAATAGGTGCGCAAAGATATTGGCTTTTTCCTGGGCAGTCGTTGCTAGTGTTCCATCTTCATTGGTTAGGGGAGGAAAAGAGCTGGAAGTGAAGTTTCTTTCCACAGCTTTGGAGAAAAACCAAAATGAACGGGATCCGTTAGGACATTCAACAAGTTTTGATCTTATTTTGGCATTATGAGCATCTTTTGAACATTCTATTGTCTCTTTGCATATGCCTCTAGCCTCAACATATGCTGCTCTGGTCTCAGGTCCCGGATTTTTTTGCCATCGATGGTATGCTGCCTGTTTGGAAGCCACAGCTCTAGAGCAGTTTCTGTTAAACCAGGTCTTATCGGATGATGTTCTTCTTTCGGTATTCGGTATGTAAGTTTGCATTCCCAACATGATGATTTCAGAAATTGTCTCAGCACATCGTGTTGGATCTACTGAGGAGAAACAAACTCTCTTCCATGGAAACGCTGAGAAAAACATACGAAGACCCTCCCAGTCGGCCGAAATTGTAATGCCACATGAGACGGGGTGGTATTGTGCTGCTCGATGGTAAATGGAAAGAGCATGTTGTGGAGATAAGGGTGTGATCAGAGTTTCCAAGTGGGGCACAAATTTCTATTCTATACGGGTCAGGATTGGTGGTGAGGAAAAGATCTAGTGTATTGGCAGCCTGGTTGTTGACATCAGGGATGCGGGTTGGTAGCTCGACCAGTTGTTCTAGACCATAAGTGATGGAGAAGGCCTCAGCTTGACGACCTGCATCATCAGTTTTGTTAGAGAATTTGAGCCAGGCAGCGTTATGTACATTAAAGTCCCCCATGATTATGGTTTCAGCTGTTGGATGGTTCTCCTGAATGTAGTCCAGTTTGAGTGATAAAAACTCAAAGAGGTTGTTATATGAAGGTTCATTAGGTGATAGGTAAAGGCAGCAGAGGAACTTAGTCACTTTGGTATCAGATAGCTTAAACCACATCACATCAAAGTCTTCCAAACTCTTCCAAACTCTCTTCACGCTGGCATGAAAGGTTAGCCTTAGCGTAAAGGCAGACTCCACTTTTGAACCTGAGTCGAGAATGGAGTTCGTAACCAGGACAAAGCATATGGACCTTGTTGGTGGACGAGTTTACTTGTGTATATATATATATATATATATCTGAAAAACAATAAGACTGTCAGTCTGCTGTTTTTATTTAAAACTATTAATAACTAAATAAACAAAACCTGTAATCTATTTCTAAAAAAATAACAAGAATTATTTCTAATTAATTTTAGTGGTACTTAAATGAAAACCATTCACTTTAAAATTGTATAAAAATGTTCAACAAACTGCCAAATAGAATAAGGAATTTACAAAAGTTTGTTTGATCAACTTCTGAGGATAGAACCATATAAAATATATGATTACCTACCTATTTGAATTACTAAATAATTGTATGAAATTCGTATTGCGTTATTTTACTAAACTGTTGTGCATGTACACTTTTAAAATATTTAACTTCTCTTCAAAATAAAGATTAATATTATTATTACCAGTAGCTGAACTTAAAAAAATAATAATACTGTGTGCACTACTCAGTTTTAAACTACTTAAATTAAAGCAGAAATAATTTAAGAGGAAGAAATATTTTAAAAACAATTTTAGGAGTTTAGTATGATTTATTACACAATACGTTAAAAATTTTAATTTACCATTGGAATCATCATCAACAAGAAAATATAAAAATTCATGAAGCAATATCAAAAAGAAATATAGCAAATTGAATCAAAGAAAAGATAAAATATAAAAAGTAACGAAAATATACGAAACTAAAAAAATATTTAACTTAAAATATTATAAATTAATCTTCCTAACACCTAATTCTAGGTTAAAAATAGAAAGCACTGGTAGTAATAATACAAACGATATTTGCCAATGATATAATAAATATTTATTTTGTACAGTTAATTGATTTTACCTTAAAGATTTTAATATGCCAATAAGATTCTGATTTTTCTAGCAGAATCGACTCCAAAAATCTTCAAGAATACCCTTGGCATCAATTAGGATATAGTTTCATTTTGTTCTACACCAATTGCTAGATTTACAGTTCTTTCTGTACTTTATACATATCCTCTCAATGGATTTGGTAATGCCATAAGGAAATGTTCATTTTCATTGTACATATAGGCTTTGTCCACTGAAAATAAATAATATTCGTTAAACATTTTAATACTATTTGTAGTAAGTTCTGGGATCACTTAGTATCTGAGTCTTTGCGTTAGTTTAAATTATTTGATAAGTTAAATTAATATGCTAAAAGTGAGACAGTTAATGTTTTTAAGAATTTACTGAAATAAGTTTATTTGTGTCAATTTGTCCATTACATTTCTATTAAAGGCTTTTACTTTAAAATTGCAACAAAAAATTTACTATAGACTCTTTGTCGCCACAATAAGCCAAACAAAACACCAGGTATGTTATAGACGAGCTACTCCAAGAACATATCACATATACATACTGTTACAATTACACTATAATAAATGCAACCTAATGTGACTGGAATATGCTTTTTCAACAAAAAAATAATATAACTTTTAATTATTTAACCAACTTGAATTAAAAATTTAAATATAGACGTAACGTTTTAAGTACTGTAGTGAATTCTAAAATATAATAAGGAGCTAATCATAATCGTAATAAATCAGTCCGTCTTTTCACTAGAACTGCCTTTATCGTTGGAATTTTCGACTAAATCGGTTACCTTAGTTTTCTCTTCCTCATAAGTGGCAATTTTGGACAAATCGTCTTGAATTAATTCAATAGAGTCAATAGCTTCGTCTTACTCTTGGTTTTTCTGAAATGTAAATCAACAAAAAACGTTCGCTTGTATTTTCGTGACTTACATTCATTAGGTTGGAAATTCATCTGTCATTTTCTTCTTTTTTTCCATTTATTTTTATCCCTTTATGCATCGTCATTGCAGCCAATATTTTTGCATTGTTAGGTAGTAAATGTAGATAACACAAAATGCATCCGATTGCAATGTGTGTCATGTATAATTATATTTATTGTGTAGGAAATTGATCTGTCATTTTCTTCTTTTTTCAATTTATTTTTATCCCTTTACGCATCGTCATTGTCGTTTTATTAGGATAGCAGAAACGCGAGAAGGTATCCGGAGTAAGAATTTATTATTCTTAAAAATCATCAAATTTTCGAGCTTTCTATTGGGATAACAGAAATGCGATGAGGTATCCCGAGTAAAAATTCTTCAAGGAAACGAAAACTTGTTTAAATAATTTACTGTCCAACAATGCAAAAATTCTGGCTACAATGACGATGCGTAAAGGGATAAAAATAAATTGAAAAAAGAAGAAAATGACAGATGAATTTCCTACACAATAAATATAGCAGATAGCAGAAATGCGAGGAGGTGTCCGGAGTAAAAACTTTTATATTCTTAAAAATCATCTATATTTTTGAGCGTTCTATTGGGATAACAGAAAGGCGAGGAAGTACCCAAAGTTATTTCTCGAATTGTTAAGATCACCAAAATTTTTATGCTTCTTATGAGGATAGCAGAAACGCGAGAAGGTGTCTAGAGTAAAAATTTTCATATTCTTAAAAATCGTCAAATTTTCGAGCTTCCTATTGGGATAACAGAAACGCGAGGAGGTATCCGGAGTAACTTTTCGAATTCTTAATATCACCAAATTTTTATGTTTCTTATTAGGATAATGGAAACGCGAGGATGTATCCGGAGTAAAAATTATTATATTCTTAAGAATCATCAAATTTTCGAGATTTCCATTAGGATATCGGAAACGCAAGAAGGTAGGTATCCAGAGTAAAAATTTTCTTATCCCTAAAATTCATTACATTTTCGAGCTTTCTATTGGGATAACAGAAACGCGAGGAGATATCCGGTTTAAAAAATTTCGTATTCTTAAAAACATCAAATTTTTGAGCTTTTTATTAGGATAATAGAAACGCGTGGAGGTATCCGGAGTAAAATTATTCATATTGTTAAAAATCATTAAATTTTCGAGCTTTCTATTAGGATAAAGGAAACGCGAGTAGGTATCCGGATTAAAAATTATCATATTCTTAAAAATCATCAAATTTTTGAGCTTTCTATTAGGATAACAGAAACGCGAGGAGGTATCCGAAGTAATTTTTCGAATTATTGATATCACCAAATTTTTATACTTCTTATTAGGATAGCAGAAACGCGAGGAGGTAAAAATCAAGAGCTACATATTTTTAAATTCTTAAAAATCTCAAAAATTTTCAAATTCAATGAGAGGACTCACGGCGGTTTTTGAAATAAATACCATATATTTGTAGAAAAGAATATTATTATTTAAACATCAAACAATTTCTGATAGTACGTTGGCGAGAGGTGATCTCGGGCATGTGACTGTCAATAGGTGTAATGTTCGAGGGTTGTTTTCCCGAAGAATCCAGAGTGGAATTTCCAGCAAATAGGTGCGCAAAGATATTGGCTTTTTCCTGGGCAGTCGTTGCTAGTGTTCCATCTTCATTGGTTAGGGGAGGAAAAGAGCTGGAAGTGAAGTTTCTTTCCACAGCTTTGGAGAAAAACCAAAATGAACGGGATCCGTTAGGACATTCAACAAGTTTTGATCTTATTTTGGCATTATGAGCATCTTTTGAACATTCTATTGTCTCTTTGCATATGCCTCTAGCCTCAACATATGCTGCTCTGGTCTCAGGTCCCGGATTTTTTTGCCATCGATGGTATGCTGCCTGTTTGGAAGCCACAGCTCTAGAGCAGTTTCTGTTAAACCAGGTCTTATCGGATGATGTTCTTCTTTCGGTATTCGGTATGTAAGTTTGCATTCCCAACATGATGATTTCAGAAATTGTCTCAGCACATCGTGTTGGATCTACTGAGGAGAAACAAACTCTCTTCCATGGAAACGCTGAGAAAAACATACGAAGACCCTCCCAGTCGGCCGAAATTGTAATGCCACATGAGACGGGGTGGTATTGTGCTGCTCGATGGTAAATGGAAAGAGCATGTTGTGGAGATAAGGGTGTGATCAGAGTTTCCAAGTGGGGCACAAATTTCTATTCTATACGGGTCAGGATTGGTGGTGAGGAAAAGATCTAGTGTATTGGCAGCCTGGTTGTTGACATCAGGGATGCGGGTTGGTAGCTCGACCAGTTGTTCTAGACCATAAGTGATGGAGAAGGCCTCAGCTTGACGACCTGCATCATCAGTTTTGTTAGAGAATTTGAGCCAGGCAGCGTTATGTACATTAAAGTCCCCCATGATTATGGTTTCAGCTGTTGGATGGTTCTCCTGAATGTAGTCCAGTTTGAGTGATAAAAACTCAAAGAGGTTGTTATATGAAGGTTCATTAGGTGATAGGTAAAGGCAGCAGAGGAACTTAGTCACTTTGGTATCAGATAGCTTAAACCACATCACATCAAAGTCTTCCAAACTCTTCCAAACTCTCTTCACGCTGGCATGAAAGGTTAGCCTTAGCGTAAAGGCAGACTCCACTTTTGAACCTGAGTCGAGAATGGAGTTCGTAACCAGGACAAAGCATATGGACCTTGTTGGTGGACGAGTTTACTTGTGTATATATATATATATATATATCTGAAAAACAATAAGACTGTCAGTCTGCTGTTTTTATTTAAAACTATTAATAACTAAATAAACAAAACCTGTAATCTATTTCTAAAAAAATAACAAGAATTATTTCTAATTAATTTTAGTGGTACTTAAATGAAAACCATTCACTTTAAAATTGTATAAAAATGTTCAACAAACTGCCAAATAGAATAAGGAATTTACAAAAGTTTGTTTGATCAACTTCTGAGGATAGAACCATATAAAATATATGATTACCTACCTATTTGAATTACTAAATAATTGTATGAAATTCGTATTGCGTTATTTTACTAAACTGTTGTGCATGTACACTTTTAAAATATTTAACTTCTCTTCAAAATAAAGATTAATATTATTATTACCAGTAGCTGAACTTAAAAAAATAATAATACTGTGTGCACTACTCAGTTTTAAACTACTTAAATTAAAGCAGAAATAATTTAAGAGGAAGAAATATTTTAAAAACAATTTTAGGAGTTTAGTATGATTTATTACACAATACGTTAAAAATTTTAATTTACCATTGGAATCATCATCAACAAGAAAATATAAAAATTCATGAAGCAATATCAAAAAGAAATATAGCAAATTGAATCAAAGAAAAGATAAAATATAAAAAGTAACGAAAATATACGAAACTAAAAAAATATTTAACTTAAAATATTATAAATTAATCTTCCTAACACCTAATTCTAGGTTAAAAATAGAAAGCACTGGTAGTAATAATACAAACGATATTTGCCAATGATATAATAAATATTTATTTTGTACAGTTAATTGATTTTACCTTAAAGATTTTAATATGCCAATAAGATTCTGATTTTTCTAGCAGAATCGACTCCAAAAATCTTCAAGAATACCCTTGGCATCAATTAGGATATAGTTTCATTTTGTTCTACACCAATTGCTAGATTTACAGTTCTTTCTGTACTTTATACATATCCTCTCAATGGATTTGGTAATGCCATAAGGAAATGTTCATTTTCATTGTACATATAGGCTTTGTCCACTGAAAATAAATAATATTCGTTAAACATTTTAATACTATTTGTAGTAAGTTCTGGGATCACTTAGTATCTGAGTCTTTGCGTTAGTTTAAATTATTTGATAAGTTAAATTAATATGCTAAAAGTGAGACAGTTAATGTTTTTAAGAATTTACTGAAATAAGTTTATTTGTGTCAATTTGTCCATTACATTTCTATTAAAGGCTTTTACTTTAAAATTGCAACAAAAAATTTACTATAGACTCTTTGTCGCCACAATAAGCCAAACAAAACACCAGGTATGTTATAGACGAGCTACTCCAAGAACATATCACATATACATACTGTTACAATTACACTATAATAAATGCAACCTAATGTGACTGGAATATGCTTTTTCAACAAAAAAATAATATAACTTTTAATTATTTAACCAACTTGAATTAAAAATTTAAATATAGACGTAACGTTTTAAGTACTGTAGTGAATTCTAAAATATAATAAGGAGCTAATCATAATCGTAATAAATCAGTCCGTCTTTTCACTAGAACTGCCTTTATCGTTGGAATTTTCGACTAAATCGGTTACCTTAGTTTTCTCTTCCTCATAAGTGGCAATTTTGGACAAATCGTCTTGAATTAATTCAATAGAGTCAATAGCTTCGTCTTACTCTTGGTTTTTCTGAAATGTAAATCAACAAAAAACGTTCGCTTGTATTTTCGTGACTTACATTCATTAGGTTGGAAATTCATCTGTCATTTTCTTCTTTTTTTCCATTTATTTTTATCCCTTTATGCATCGTCATTGCAGCCAATATTTTTGCATTGTTAGGTAGTAAATGTAGATAACACAAAATGCATCCGATTGCAATGTGTGTCATGTATAATTATATTTATTGTGTAGGAAATTGATCTGTCATTTTCTTCTTTTTTCAATTTATTTTTATCCCTTTACGCATCGTCATTGTCGTTTTATTAGGATAGCAGAAACGCGAGAAGGTATCCGGAGTAAGAATTTATTATTCTTAAAAATCATCAAATTTTCGAGCTTTCTATTGGGATAACAGAAATGCGATGAGGTATCCCGAGTAAAAATTCTTCAAGGAAACGAAAACTTGTTTAAATAATTTACTGTCCAACAATGCAAAAATTCTGGCTACAATGACGATGCGTAAAGGGATAAAAATAAATTGAAAAAAGAAGAAAATGACAGATGAATTTCCTACACAATAAATATAGCAGATAGCAGAAATGCGAGGAGGTGTCCGGAGTAAAAACTTTTATATTCTTAAAAATCATCTATATTTTTGAGCGTTCTATTGGGATAACAGAAAGGCGAGGAAGTACCCAAAGTTATTTCTCGAATTGTTAAGATCACCAAAATTTTTATGCTTCTTATGAGGATAGCAGAAACGCGAGAAGGTGTCTAGAGTAAAAATTTTCATATTCTTAAAAATCGTCAAATTTTCGAGCTTCCTATTGGGATAACAGAAACGCGAGGAGGTATCCGGAGTAACTTTTCGAATTCTTAATATCACCAAATTTTTATGTTTCTTATTAGGATAATGGAAACGCGAGGATGTATCCGGAGTAAAAATTATTATATTCTTAAGAATCATCAAATTTTCGAGATTTCCATTAGGATATCGGAAACGCAAGAAGGTAGGTATCCAGAGTAAAAATTTTCTTATCCCTAAAATTCATTACATTTTCGAGCTTTCTATTGGGATAACAGAAACGCGAGGAGATATCCGGTTTAAAAAATTTCGTATTCTTAAAAACATCAAATTTTTGAGCTTTTTATTAGGATAATAGAAACGCGTGGAGGTATCCGGAGTAAAATTATTCATATTGTTAAAAATCATTAAATTTTCGAGCTTTCTATTAGGATAAAGGAAACGCGAGTAGGTATCCGGATTAAAAATTATCATATTCTTAAAAATCATCAAATTTTTGAGCTTTCTATTAGGATAACAGAAACGCGAGGAGGTATCCGAAGTAATTTTTCGAATTATTGATATCACCAAATTTTTATACTTCTTATTAGGATAGCAGAAACGCGAGGAGGTAAAAATCAAGAGCTACATATTTTTAAATTCTTAAAAATCTCAAAAATTTTCAAATTCAATGAGAGGACTCACGGCGGTTTTTGAAATAAATACCATATATTTGTAGAAAAGAATATTATTATTTAAACATCAAACAATTTCTGATAGTACGTTGGCGAGAGGTGATCTCGGGCATCTGACTGTCAATAGGTGTAATGTTCGAGGGTTGTTTTCCCGAAGAATCCAGAGTGGAATTTCCAGCAAATAGGTGCGCAAAGATATTGGCTTTTTCCTGGGCAGTCGTTGCTAGTGTTCCATCTTCATTGGTTAGGGGAGGAAAAGAGCTGGAAGTGAAGTTTCTTTCCACAGCTTTGGAGAAAAACCAAAATGAACGGGATCCGTTAGGACATTCAACAAGTTTTGATCTTATTTTGGCATTATGAGCATCTTTTGAACATTCTATTGTCTCTTTGCATATGCCTCTAGCCTCAACATATGCTGCTCTGGTCTCAGGTCCCGGATTTTTTTGCCATCGATGGTATGCTGCCTGTTTGGAAGCCACAGCTCTAGAGCAGTTTCTGTTAAACCAGGTCTTATCGGATGATGTTCTTCTTTCGGTATTCGGTATGTAAGTTTGCATTCCCAACATGATGATTTCAGAAATTGTCTCAGCACATCGTGTTGGATCTACTGAGGAGAAACAAACTCTCTTCCATGGAAACGCTGAGAAAAACATACGAAGACCCTCCCAGTCGGCCGAAATTGTAATGCCACATGAGACGGGGTGGTATTGTGCTGCTCGATGGTAAATGGAAAGAGCATGTTGTGGAGATAAGGGTGTGATCAGAGTTTCCAAGTGGGGCACAAATTTCTATTCTATACGGGTCAGGATTGGTGGTGAGGAAAAGATCTAGTGTATTGGCAGCCTGGTTGTTGACATCAGGGATGCGGGTTGGTAGCTCGACCAGTTGTTCTAGACCATAAGTGATGGAGAAGGCCTCAGCTTGACGACCTGCATCATCAGTTTTGTTAGAGAATTTGAGCCAGGCAGCGTTATGTACATTAAAGTCCCCCATGATTATGGTTTCAGCTGTTGGATGGTTCTCCTGAATGTAGTCCAGTTTGAGTGATAAAAACTCAAAGAGGTTGTTATATGAAGGTTCATTAGGTGATAGGTAAAGGCAGCAGAGGAACTTAGTCACTTTGGTATCAGATAGCTTAAACCACATCACATCAAAGTCTTCCAAACTCTTCCAAACTCTCTTCACGCTGGCATGAAAGGTTAGCCTTAGCGTAAAGGCAGACTCCACTTTTGAACCTGAGTCGAGAATGGAGTTCGTAACCAGGACAAAGCATATGGACCTTGTTGGTGGACGAGTTTACTTGTGTATATATATATATATATATATATCTGAAAAACAATAAGACTGTCAGTCTGCTGTTTTTATTTAAAACTATTAATAACTAAATAAACAAAACCTGTAATCTATTTCTAAAAAAATAACAAGAATTATTTCTAATTAATTTTAGTGGTACTTAAATGAAAACCATTCACTTTAAAATTGTATAAAAATGTTCAACAAACTGCCAAATAGAATAAGGAATTTACAAAAGTTTGTTTGATCAACTTCTGAGGATAGAACCATATAAAATATATGATTACCTACCTATTTGAATTACTAAATAATTGTATGAAATTCGTATTGCGTTATTTTACTAAACTGTTGTGCATGTACACTTTTAAAATATTTAACTTCTCTTCAAAATAAAGATTAATATTATTATTACCAGTAGCTGAACTTAAAAAAATAATAATACTGTGTGCACTACTCAGTTTTAAACTACTTAAATTAAAGCAGAAATAATTTAAGAGGAAGAAATATTTTAAAAACAATTTTAGGAGTTTAGTATGATTTATTACACAATACGTTAAAAATTTTAATTTACCATTGGAATCATCATCAACAAGAAAATATAAAAATTCATGAAGCAATATCAAAAAGAAATATAGCAAATTGAATCAAAGAAAAGATAAAATATAAAAAGTAACGAAAATATACGAAACTAAAAAAATATTTAACTTAAAATATTATAAATTAATCTTCCTAACACCTAATTCTAGGTTAAAAATAGAAAGCACTGGTAGTAATAATACAAACGATATTTGCCAATGATATAATAAATATTTATTTTGTACAGTTAATTGATTTTACCTTAAAGATTTTAATATGCCAATAAGATTCTGATTTTTCTAGCAGAATCGACTCCAAAAATCTTCAAGAATACCCTTGGCATCAATTAGGATATAGTTTCATTTTGTTCTACACCAATTGCTAGATTTACAGTTCTTTCTGTACTTTATACATATCCTCTCAATGGATTTGGTAATGCCATAAGGAAATGTTCATTTTCATTGTACATATAGGCTTTGTCCACTGAAAATAAATAATATTCGTTAAACATTTTAATACTATTTGTAGTAAGTTCTGGGATCACTTAGTATCTGAGTCTTTGCGTTAGTTTAAATTATTTGATAAGTTAAATTAATATGCTAAAAGTGAGACAGTTAATGTTTTTAAGAATTTACTGAAATAAGTTTATTTGTGTCAATTTGTCCATTACATTTCTATTAAAGGCTTTTACTTTAAAATTGCAACAAAAAATTTACTATAGACTCTTTGTCGCCACAATAAGCCAAACAAAACACCAGGTATGTTATAGACGAGCTACTCCAAGAACATATCACATATACATACTGTTACAATTACACTATAATAAATGCAACCTAATGTGACTGGAATATGCTTTTTCAACAAAAAAATAATATAACTTTTAATTATTTAACCAACTTGAATTAAAAATTTAAATATAGACGTAACGTTTTAAGTACTGTAGTGAATTCTAAAATATAATAAGGAGCTAATCATAATCGTAATAAATCAGTCCGTCTTTTCACTAGAACTGCCTTTATCGTTGGAATTTTCGACTAAATCGGTTACCTTAGTTTTCTCTTCCTCATAAGTGGCAATTTTGGACAAATCGTCTTGAATTAATTCAATAGAGTCAATAGCTTCGTCTTACTCTTGGTTTTTCTGAAATGTAAATCAACAAAAAACGTTCGCTTGTATTTTCGTGACTTACATTCATTAGGTTGGAAATTCATCTGTCATTTTCTTCTTTTTTTCCATTTATTTTTATCCCTTTATGCATCGTCATTGCAGCCAATATTTTTGCATTGTTAGGTAGTAAATGTAGATAACACAAAATGCATCCGATTGCAATGTGTGTCATGTATAATTATATTTATTGTGTAGGAAATTGATCTGTCATTTTCTTCTTTTTTCAATTTATTTTTATCCCTTTACGCATCGTCATTGTCGTTTTATTAGGATAGCAGAAACGCGAGAAGGTATCCGGAGTAAGAATTTATTATTCTTAAAAATCATCAAATTTTCGAGCTTTCTATTGGGATAACAGAAATGCGATGAGGTATCCCGAGTAAAAATTCTTCAAGGAAACGAAAACTTGTTTAAATAATTTACTGTCCAACAATGCAAAAATTCTGGCTACAATGACGATGCGTAAAGGGATAAAAATAAATTGAAAAAAGAAGAAAATGACAGATGAATTTCCTACACAATAAATATAGCAGATAGCAGAAATGCGAGGAGGTGTCCGGAGTAAAAACTTTTATATTCTTAAAAATCATCTATATTTTTGAGCGTTCTATTGGGATAACAGAAAGGCGAGGAAGTACCCAAAGTTATTTCTCGAATTGTTAAGATCACCAAAATTTTTATGCTTCTTATGAGGATAGCAGAAACGCGAGAAGGTGTCTAGAGTAAAAATTTTCATATTCTTAAAAATCGTCAAATTTTCGAGCTTCCTATTGGGATAACAGAAACGCGAGGAGGTATCCGGAGTAACTTTTCGAATTCTTAATATCACCAAATTTTTATGTTTCTTATTAGGATAATGGAAACGCGAGGATGTATCCGGAGTAAAAATTATTATATTCTTAAGAATCATCAAATTTTCGAGATTTCCATTAGGATATCGGAAACGCAAGAAGGTAGGTATCCAGAGTAAAAATTTTCTTATCCCTAAAATTCATTACATTTTCGAGCTTTCTATTGGGATAACAGAAACGCGAGGAGATATCCGGTTTAAAAAATTTCGTATTCTTAAAAACATCAAATTTTTGAGCTTTTTATTAGGATAATAGAAACGCGTGGAGGTATCCGGAGTAAAATTATTCATATTGTTAAAAATCATTAAATTTTCGAGCTTTCTATTAGGATAAAGGAAACGCGAGTAGGTATCCGGATTAAAAATTATCATATTCTTAAAAATCATCAAATTTTTGAGCTTTCTATTAGGATAACAGAAACGCGAGGAGGTATCCGAAGTAATTTTTCGAATTATTGATATCACCAAATTTTTATACTTCTTATTAGGATAGCAGAAACGCGAGGAGGTAAAAATCAAGAGCTACATATTTTTAAATTCTTAAAAATCTCAAAAATTTTCAAATTCAATGAGAGGACTCACGGCGGTTTTTGAAATAAATACCATATATTTGTAGAAAAGAATATTATTATTTAAACATCAAACAATTTCTGATAGTACGTTGGCGAGAGGTGATCTCGGGCATGTGACTGTCAATAGGTGTAATGTTCGAGGGTTGTTTTCCCGAAGAATCCAGAGTGGAATTTCCAGCAAATAGGTGCGCAAAGATATTGGCTTTTTCCTGTGCAGTCGTTGCTAGTGTTCCATCTTCATTGGTTAGGGGAGGAAAAGAGCTGGAAGTGAAGTTTCTTTCCACAGCTTTGGAGAAAAACCAAAATGAACGGGATCCTTTAGGACATTCAACAAGTTTTGATCTTATTTTGGCATTATGAGCATCTTTTGAACATTCTATTGTCTCTTTGCATATGCCTCTAGCCTCAACATATGCTGCTCTGGTCTCAGGTCCCGGATTTTTTTGCCATCGATGGTATGCTGCCTGTTTGGAAGCCACAGCTCTAGAGCAGTTTCTGTTAAACCAGGTCTTATCGGATGATGTTCTTCTTTCGGTATTCGGTATGTAAGTTTGCATTCCCAACATGATGATTTCAGAAATTGTCTCAGCACATCGTGTTGGATCTACTGAGGAGAAACAAACTCTCTTCCATGGAAACGCTGAGAAAAACATACGAAGACCCTCCCAGTCGGCCGAAATTGTAATGCCACATGAGACGGGGTGGTATTGTGCTGCTCGATGGTAAATGGAAAGAGCATGTTGTGGAGATAAGGGTGTGATCAGAGTTTCCAAGTGGGGCACAAATTTCTATTCTATACGGGTCAGGATTGGTGGTGAGGAAAAGATCTAGTGTATTGGCAGCCTGGTTGTTGACATCAGGGATGCGGGTTGGTAGCTCGACCAGTTGTTCTAGACCATAAGTGATGGAGAAGGCCTCAGCTTGACGACCTGCATCATCAGTTTTGTTAGAGAATTTGAGCCAGGCAGCGTTATGTACATTAAAGTCCCCCATGATTATGGTTTCAGCTGTTGGATGGTTCTCCTGAATGTAGTCCAGTTTGAGTGATAAAAACTCAAAGAGGTTGTTATATGAAGGTTCATTAGGTGATAGGTAAAGGCAGCAGAGGAACTTAGTCACTTTGGTATCAGATAGCTTAAACCACATCACATCAAAGTCTTCCAAACTCTTCCAAACTCTCTTCACGCTGGCATGAAAGGTTAGCCTTAGCGTAAAGGCAGACTCCACTTTTGAACCTGAGTCGAGAATGGAGTTCGTAACCAGGACAAAGCATATGGACCTTGTTGGTGGACGAGTTTACTTGTGTATATATATATATATATATATATCTGAAAAACAATAAGACTGTCAGTCTGCTGTTTTTATTTAAAACTATTAATAACTAAATAAACAAAACCTGTAATCTATTTCTAAAAAAATAACAAGAATTATTTCTAATTAATTTTAGTGGTACTTAAATGAAAACCATTCACTTTAAAATTGTATAAAAATGTTCAACAAACTGCCAAATAGAATAAGGAATTTACAAAAGTTTGTTTGATCAACTTCTGAGGATAGAACCATATAAAATATATGATTACCTACCTATTTGAATTACTAAATAATTGTATGAAATTCGTATTGCGTTATTTTACTAAACTGTTGTGCATGTACACTTTTAAAATATTTAACTTCTCTTCAAAATAAAGATTAATATTATTATTACCAGTAGCTGAACTTAAAAAAATAATAATACTGTGTGCACTACTCAGTTTTAAACTACTTAAATTAAAGCAGAAATAATTTAAGAGGAAGAAATATTTTAAAAACAATTTTAGGAGTTTAGTATGATTTATTACACAATACGTTAAAAATTTTAATTTACCATTGGAATCATCATCAACAAGAAAATATAAAAATTCATGAAGCAATATCAAAAAGAAATATAGCAAATTGAATCAAAGAAAAGATAAAATATAAAAAGTAACGAAAATATACGAAACTAAAAAAATATTTAACTTAAAATATTATAAATTAATCTTCCTAACACCTAATTCTAGGTTAAAAATAGAAAGCACTGGTAGTAATAATACAAACGATATTTGCCAATGATATAATAAATATTTATTTTGTACAGTTAATTGATTTTACCTTAAAGATTTTAATATGCCAATAAGATTCTGATTTTTCTAGCAGAATCGACTCCAAAAATCTTCAAGAATACCCTTGGCATCAATTAGGATATAGTTTCATTTTGTTCTACACCAATTGCTAGATTTACAGTTCTTTCTGTACTTTATACATATCCTCTCAATGGATTTGGTAATGCCATAAGGAAATGTTCATTTTCATTGTACATATAGGCTTTGTCCACTGAAAATAAATAATATTCGTTAAACATTTTAATACTATTTGTAGTAAGTTCTGGGATCACTTAGTATCTGAGTCTTTGCGTTAGTTTAAATTATTTGATAAGTTAAATTAATATGCTAAAAGTGAGACAGTTAATGTTTTTAAGAATTTACTGAAATAAGTTTATTTGTGTCAATTTGTCCATTACATTTCTATTAAAGGCTTTTACTTTAAAATTGCAACAAAAAATTTACTATAGACTCTTTGTCGCCACAATAAGCCAAACAAAACACCAGGTATGTTATAGACGAGCTACTCCAAGAACATATCACATATACATACTGTTACAATTACACTATAATAAATGCAACCTAATGTGACTGGAATATGCTTTTTCAACAAAAAAATAATATAACTTTTAATTATTTAACCAACTTGAATTAAAAATTTAAATATAGACGTAACGTTTTAAGTACTGTAGTGAATTCTAAAATATAATAAGGAGCTAATCATAATCGTAATAAATCAGTCCGTCTTTTCACTAGAACTGCCTTTATCGTTGGAATTTTCGACTAAATCGGTTACCTTAGTTTTCTCTTCCTCATAAGTGGCAATTTTGGACAAATCGTCTTGAATTAATTCAATAGAGTCAATAGCTTCGTCTTACTCTTGGTTTTTCTGAAATGTAAATCAACAAAAAACGTTCGCTTGTATTTTCGTGACTTACATTCATTAGGTTGGAAATTCATCTGTCATTTTCTTCTTTTTTTCCATTTATTTTTATCCCTTTATGCATCGTCATTGCAGCCAATATTTTTGCATTGTTAGGTAGTAAATGTAGATAACACAAAATGCATCCGATTGCAATGTGTGTCATGTATAATTATATTTATTGTGTAGGAAATTGATCTGTCATTTTCTTCTTTTTTCAATTTATTTTTATCCCTTTACGCATCGTCATTGTCGTTTTATTAGGATAGCAGAAACGCGAGAAGGTATCCGGAGTAAGAATTTATTATTCTTAAAAATCATCAAATTTTCGAGCTTTCTATTGGGATAACAGAAATGCGATGAGGTATCCCGAGTAAAAATTCTTCAAGGAAACGAAAACTTGTTTAAATAATTTACTGTCCAACAATGCAAAAATTCTGGCTACAATGACGATGCGTAAAGGGATAAAAATAAATTGAAAAAAGAAGAAAATGACAGATGAATTTCCTACACAATAAATATAGCAGATAGCAGAAATGCGAGGAGGTGTCCGGAGTAAAAACTTTTATATTCTTAAAAATCATCTATATTTTTGAGCGTTCTATTGGGATAACAGAAAGGCGAGGAAGTACCCAAAGTTATTTCTCGAATTGTTAAGATCACCAAAATTTTTATGCTTCTTATGAGGATAGCAGAAACGCGAGAAGGTGTCTAGAGTAAAAATTTTCATATTCTTAAAAATCGTCAAATTTTCGAGCTTCCTATTGGGATAACAGAAACGCGAGGAGGTATCCGGAGTAACTTTTCGAATTCTTAATATCACCAAATTTTTATGTTTCTTATTAGGATAATGGAAACGCGAGGATGTATCCGGAGTAAAAATTATTATATTCTTAAGAATCATCAAATTTTCGAGATTTCCATTAGGATATCGGAAACGCAAGAAGGTAGGTATCCAGAGTAAAAATTTTCTTATCCCTAAAATTCATTACATTTTCGAGCTTTCTATTGGGATAACAGAAACGCGAGGAGATATCCGGTTTAAAAAATTTCGTATTCTTAAAAACATCAAATTTTTGAGCTTTTTATTAGGATAATAGAAACGCGTGGAGGTATCCGGAGTAAAATTATTCATATTGTTAAAAATCATTAAATTTTCGAGCTTTCTATTAGGATAAAGGAAACGCGAGTAGGTATCCGGATTAAAAATTATCATATTCTTAAAAATCATCAAATTTTTGAGCTTTCTATTAGGATAACAGAAACGCGAGGAGGTATCCGAAGTAATTTTTCGAATTATTGATATCACCAAATTTTTATACTTCTTATTAGGATAGCAGAAACGCGAGGAGGTAAAAATCAAGAGCTACATATTTTTAAATTCTTAAAAATCTCAAAAATTTTCAAATTCAATGAGAGGACTCACGGCGGTTTTTGAAATAAATACCATATATTTGTAGAAAAGAATATTATTATTTAAACATCAAACAATTTCTGATAGTACGTTGGCGAGAGGTGATCTCGGGCATGTGACTGTCAATAGGTGTAATGTTCGAGGGTTGTTTTCCCGAAGAATCCAGAGTGGAATTTCCAGCAAATAGGTGCGCAAAGATATTGGCTTTTTCCTGTGCAGTCGTTGCTAGTGTTCCATCTTCATTGGTTAGGGGAGGAAAAGAGCTGGAAGTGAAGTTTCTTTCCACAGCTTTGGAGAAAAACCAAAATGAACGGGATCCTTTAGGACATTCAACAAGTTTTGATCTTATTTTGGCATTATGAGCATCTTTTGAACATTCTATTGTCTCTTTGCATATGCCTCTAGCCTCAACATATGCTGCTCTGGTCTCAGGTCCCGGATTTTTTTGCCATCGATGGTATGCTGCCTGTTTGGAAGCCACAGCTCTAGAGCAGTTTCTGTTAAACCAGGTCTTATCGGATGATGTTCTTCTTTCGGTATTCGGTATGTAAGTTTGCATTCCCAACATGATGATTTCAGAAATTGTCTCAGCACATCGTGTTGGATCTACTGAGGAGAAACAAACTCTCTTCCATGGAAACGCTGAGAAAAACATACGAAGACCCTCCCAGTCGGCCGAAATTGTAATGCCACATGAGACGGGGTGGTATTGTGCTGCTCGATGGTAAATGGAAAGAGCATGTTGTGGAGATAAGGGTGTGATCAGAGTTTCCAAGTGGGGCACAAATTTCTATTCTATACGGGTCAGGATTGGTGGTGAGGAAAAGATCTAGTGTATTGGCAGCCTGGTTGTTGACATCAGGGATGCGGGTTGGTAGCTCGACCAGTTGTTCTAGACCATAAGTGATGGAGAAGGCCTCAGCTTGACGACCTGCATCATCAGTTTTGTTAGAGAATTTGAGCCAGGCAGCGTTATGTACATTAAAGTCCCCCATGATTATGGTTTCAGCTGTTGGATGGTTCTCCTGAATGTAGTCCAGTTTGAGTGATAAAAACTCAAAGAGGTTGTTATATGAAGGTTCATTAGGTGATAGGTAAAGGCAGCAGAGGAACTTAGTCACTTTGGTATCAGATAGCTTAAACCACATCACATCAAAGTCTTCCAAACTCTTCCAAACTCTCTTCACGCTGGCATGAAAGGTTAGCCTTAGCGTAAAGGCAGACTCCACTTTTGAACCTGAGTCGAGAATGGAGTTCGTAACCAGGACAAAGCATATGGACCTTGTTGGTGGACGAGTTTACTTGTGTATATATATATATATATATATATCTGAAAAACAATAAGACTGTCAGTCTGCTGTTTTTATTTAAAACTATTAATAACTAAATAAACAAAACCTGTAATCTATTTCTAAAAAAATAACAAGAATTATTTCTAATTAATTTTAGTGGTACTTAAATGAAAACCATTCACTTTAAAATTGTATAAAAATGTTCAACAAACTGCCAAATAGAATAAGGAATTTACAAAAGTTTGTTTGATCAACTTCTGAGGATAGAACCATATAAAATATATGATTACCTACCTATTTGAATTACTAAATAATTGTATGAAATTCGTATTGCGTTATTTTACTAAACTGTTGTGCATGTACACTTTTAAAATATTTAACTTCTCTTCAAAATAAAGATTAATATTATTATTACCAGTAGCTGAACTTAAAAAAATAATAATACTGTGTGCACTACTCAGTTTTAAACTACTTAAATTAAAGCAGAAATAATTTAAGAGGAAGAAATATTTTAAAAACAATTTTAGGAGTTTAGTATGATTTATTACACAATACGTTAAAAATTTTAATTTACCATTGGAATCATCATCAACAAGAAAATATAAAAATTCATGAAGCAATATCAAAAAGAAATATAGCAAATTGAATCAAAGAAAAGATAAAATATAAAAAGTAACGAAAATATACGAAACTAAAAAAATATTTAACTTAAAATATTATAAATTAATCTTCCTAACACCTAATTCTAGGTTAAAAATAGAAAGCACTGGTAGTAATAATACAAACGATATTTGCCAATGATATAATAAATATTTATTTTGTACAGTTAATTGATTTTACCTTAAAGATTTTAATATGCCAATAAGATTCTGATTTTTCTAGCAGAATCGACTCCAAAAATCTTCAAGAATACCCTTGGCATCAATTAGGATATAGTTTCATTTTGTTCTACACCAATTGCTAGATTTACAGTTCTTTCTGTACTTTATACATATCCTCTCAATGGATTTGGTAATGCCATAAGGAAATGTTCATTTTCATTGTACATATAGGCTTTGTCCACTGAAAATAAATAATATTCGTTAAACATTTTAATACTATTTGTAGTAAGTTCTGGGATCACTTAGTATCTGAGTCTTTGCGTTAGTTTAAATTATTTGATAAGTTAAATTAATATGCTAAAAGTGAGACAGTTAATGTTTTTAAGAATTTACTGAAATAAGTTTATTTGTGTCAATTTGTCCATTACATTTCTATTAAAGGCTTTTACTTTAAAATTGCAACAAAAAATTTACTATAGACTCTTTGTCGCCACAATAAGCCAAACAAAACACCAGGTATGTTATAGACGAGCTACTCCAAGAACATATCACATATACATACTGTTACAATTACACTATAATAAATGCAACCTAATGTGACTGGAATATGCTTTTTCAACAAAAAAATAATATAACTTTTAATTATTTAACCAACTTGAATTAAAAATTTAAATATAGACGTAACGTTTTAAGTACTGTAGTGAATTCTAAAATATAATAAGGAGCTAATCATAATCGTAATAAATCAGTCCGTCTTTTCACTAGAACTGCCTTTATCGTTGGAATTTTCGACTAAATCGGTTACCTTAGTTTTCTCTTCCTCATAAGTGGCAATTTTGGACAAATCGTCTTGAATTAATTCAATAGAGTCAATAGCTTCGTCTTACTCTTGGTTTTTCTGAAATGTAAATCAACAAAAAACGTTCGCTTGTATTTTCGTGACTTACATTCATTAGGTTGGAAATTCATCTGTCATTTTCTTCTTTTTTTCCATTTATTTTTATCCCTTTATGCATCGTCATTGCAGCCAATATTTTTGCATTGTTAGGTAGTAAATGTAGATAACACAAAATGCATCCGATTGCAATGTGTGTCATGTATAATTATATTTATTGTGTAGGAAATTGATCTGTCATTTTCTTCTTTTTTCAATTTATTTTTATCCCTTTACGCATCGTCATTGTCGTTTTATTAGGATAGCAGAAACGCGAGAAGGTATCCGGAGTAAGAATTTATTATTCTTAAAAATCATCAAATTTTCGAGCTTTCTATTGGGATAACAGAAATGCGATGAGGTATCCCGAGTAAAAATTCTTCAAGGAAACGAAAACTTGTTTAAATAATTTACTGTCCAACAATGCAAAAATTCTGGCTACAATGACGATGCGTAAAGGGATAAAAATAAATTGAAAAAAGAAGAAAATGACAGATGAATTTCCTACACAATAAATATAGCAGATAGCAGAAATGCGAGGAGGTGTCCGGAGTAAAAACTTTTATATTCTTAAAAATCATCTATATTTTTGAGCGTTCTATTGGGATAACAGAAAGGCGAGGAAGTACCCAAAGTTATTTCTCGAATTGTTAAGATCACCAAAATTTTTATGCTTCTTATGAGGATAGCAGAAACGCGAGAAGGTGTCTAGAGTAAAAATTTTCATATTCTTAAAAATCGTCAAATTTTCGAGCTTCCTATTGGGATAACAGAAACGCGAGGAGGTATCCGGAGTAACTTTTCGAATTCTTAATATCACCAAATTTTTATGTTTCTTATTAGGATAATGGAAACGCGAGGATGTATCCGGAGTAAAAATTATTATATTCTTAAGAATCATCAAATTTTCGAGATTTCCATTAGGATATCGGAAACGCAAGAAGGTAGGTATCCAGAGTAAAAATTTTCTTATCCCTAAAATTCATTACATTTTCGAGCTTTCTATTGGGATAACAGAAACGCGAGGAGATATCCGGTTTAAAAAATTTCGTATTCTTAAAAACATCAAATTTTTGAGCTTTTTATTAGGATAATAGAAACGCGTGGAGGTATCCGGAGTAAAATTATTCATATTGTTAAAAATCATTAAATTTTCGAGCTTTCTATTAGGATAAAGGAAACGCGAGTAGGTATCCGGATTAAAAATTATCATATTCTTAAAAATCATCAAATTTTTGAGCTTTCTATTAGGATAACAGAAACGCGAGGAGGTATCCGAAGTAATTTTTCGAATTATTGATATCACCAAATTTTTATACTTCTTATTAGGATAGCAGAAACGCGAGGAGGTAAAAATCAAGAGCTACATATTTTTAAATTCTTAAAAATCTCAAAAATTTTCAAATTCAATGAGAGGACTCACGGCGGTTTTTGAAATAAATACCATATATTTGTAGAAAAGAATATTATTATTTAAACATCAAACAATTTCTGATAGTACGTTGGCGAGAGGTGATCTCGGGCATGTGACTGTCAATAGGTGTAATGTTCGAGGGTTGTTTTCCCGAAGAATCCAGAGTGGAATTTCCAGCAAATAGGTGCGCAAAGATATTGGCTTTTTCCTGTGCAGTCGTTGCTAGTGTTCCATCTTCATTGGTTAGGGGAGGAAAAGAGCTGGAAGTGAAGTTTCTTTCCACAGCTTTGGAGAAAAACCAAAATGAACGGGATCCTTTAGGACATTCAACAAGTTTTGATCTTATTTTGGCATTATGAGCATCTTTTGAACATTCTATTGTCTCTTTGCATATGCCTCTAGCCTCAACATATGCTGCTCTGGTCTCAGGTCCCGGATTTTTTTGCCATCGATGGTATGCTGCCTGTTTGGAAGCCACAGCTCTAGAGCAGTTTCTGTTAAACCAGGTCTTATCGGATGATGTTCTTCTTTCGGTATTCGGTATGTAAGTTTGCATTCCCAACATGATGATTTCAGAAATTGTCTCAGCACATCGTGTTGGATCTACTGAGGAGAAACAAACTCTCTTCCATGGAAACGCTGAGAAAAACATACGAAGACCCTCCCAGTCGGCCGAAATTGTAATGCCACATGAGACGGGGTGGTATTGTGCTGCTCGATGGTAAATGGAAAGAGCATGTTGTGGAGATAAGGGTGTGATCAGAGTTTCCAAGTGGGGCACAAATTTCTATTCTATACGGGTCAGGATTGGTGGTGAGGAAAAGATCTAGTGTATTGGCAGCCTGGTTGTTGACATCAGGGATGCGGGTTGGTAGCTCGACCAGTTGTTCTAGACCATAAGTGATGGAGAAGGCCTCAGCTTGACGACCTGCATCATCAGTTTTGTTAGAGAATTTGAGCCAGGCAGCGTTATGTACATTAAAGTCCCCCATGATTATGGTTTCAGCTGTTGGATGGTTCTCCTGAATGTAGTCCAGTTTGAGTGATAAAAACTCAAAGAGGTTGTTATATGAAGGTTCATTAGGTGATAGGTAAAGGCAGCAGAGGAACTTAGTCACTTTGGTATCAGATAGCTTAAACCACATCACATCAAAGTCTTCCAAACTCTTCCAAACTCTCTTCACGCTGGCATGAAAGGTTAGCCTTAGCGTAAAGGCAGACTCCACTTTTGAACCTGAGTCGAGAATGGAGTTCGTAACCAGGACAAAGCATATGGACCTTGTTGGTGGACGAGTTTACTTGTGTATATATATATATATATATATATCTGAAAAACAATAAGACTGTCAGTCTGCTGTTTTTATTTAAAACTATTAATAACTAAATAAACAAAACCTGTAATCTATTTCTAAAAAAATAACAAGAATTATTTCTAATTAATTTTAGTGGTACTTAAATGAAAACCATTCACTTTAAAATTGTATAAAAATGTTCAACAAACTGCCAAATAGAATAAGGAATTTACAAAAGTTTGTTTGATCAACTTCTGAGGATAGAACCATATAAAATATATGATTACCTACCTATTTGAATTACTAAATAATTGTATGAAATTCGTATTGCGTTATTTTACTAAACTGTTGTGCATGTACACTTTTAAAATATTTAACTTCTCTTCAAAATAAAGATTAATATTATTATTACCAGTAGCTGAACTTAAAAAAATAATAATACTGTGTGCACTACTCAGTTTTAAACTACTTAAATTAAAGCAGAAATAATTTAAGAGGAAGAAATATTTTAAAAACAATTTTAGGAGTTTAGTATGATTTATTACACAATACGTTAAAAATTTTAATTTACCATTGGAATCATCATCAACAAGAAAATATAAAAATTCATGAAGCAATATCAAAAAGAAATATAGCAAATTGAATCAAAGAAAAGATAAAATATAAAAAGTAACGAAAATATACGAAACTAAAAAAATATTTAACTTAAAATATTATAAATTAATCTTCCTAACACCTAATTCTAGGTTAAAAATAGAAAGCACTGGTAGTAATAATACAAACGATATTTGCCAATGATATAATAAATATTTATTTTGTACAGTTAATTGATTTTACCTTAAAGATTTTAATATGCCAATAAGATTCTGATTTTTCTAGCAGAATCGACTCCAAAAATCTTCAAGAATACCCTTGGCATCAATTAGGATATAGTTTCATTTTGTTCTACACCAATTGCTAGATTTACAGTTCTTTCTGTACTTTATACATATCCTCTCAATGGATTTGGTAATGCCATAAGGAAATGTTCATTTTCATTGTACATATAGGCTTTGTCCACTGAAAATAAATAATATTCGTTAAACATTTTAATACTATTTGTAGTAAGTTCTGGGATCACTTAGTATCTGAGTCTTTGCGTTAGTTTAAATTATTTGATAAGTTAAATTAATATGCTAAAAGTGAGACAGTTAATGTTTTTAAGAATTTACTGAAATAAGTTTATTTGTGTCAATTTGTCCATTACATTTCTATTAAAGGCTTTTACTTTAAAATTGCAACAAAAAATTTACTATAGACTCTTTGTCGCCACAATAAGCCAAACAAAACACCAGGTATGTTATAGACGAGCTACTCCAAGAACATATCACATATACATACTGTTACAATTACACTATAATAAATGCAACCTAATGTGACTGGAATATGCTTTTTCAACAAAAAAATAATATAACTTTTAATTATTTAACCAACTTGAATTAAAAATTTAAATATAGACGTAACGTTTTAAGTACTGTAGTGAATTCTAAAATATAATAAGGAGCTAATCATAATCGTAATAAATCAGTCCGTCTTTTCACTAGAACTGCCTTTATCGTTGGAATTTTCGACTAAATCGGTTACCTTAGTTTTCTCTTCCTCATAAGTGGCAATTTTGGACAAATCGTCTTGAATTAATTCAATAGAGTCAATAGCTTCGTCTTACTCTTGGTTTTTCTGAAATGTAAATCAACAAAAAACGTTCGCTTGTATTTTCGTGACTTACATTCATTAGGTTGGAAATTCATCTGTCATTTTCTTCTTTTTTTCCATTTATTTTTATCCCTTTATGCATCGTCATTGCAGCCAATATTTTTGCATTGTTAGGTAGTAAATGTAGATAACACAAAATGCATCCGATTGCAATGTGTGTCATGTATAATTATATTTATTGTGTAGGAAATTGATCTGTCATTTTCTTCTTTTTTCAATTTATTTTTATCCCTTTACGCATCGTCATTGTCGTTTTATTAGGATAGCAGAAACGCGAGAAGGTATCCGGAGTAAGAATTTATTATTCTTAAAAATCATCAAATTTTCGAGCTTTCTATTGGGATAACAGAAATGCGATGAGGTATCCCGAGTAAAAATTCTTCAAGGAAACGAAAACTTGTTTAAATAATTTACTGTCCAACAATGCAAAAATTCTGGCTACAATGACGATGCGTAAAGGGATAAAAATAAATTGAAAAAAGAAGAAAATGACAGATGAATTTCCTACACAATAAATATAGCAGATAGCAGAAATGCGAGGAGGTGTCCGGAGTAAAAACTTTTATATTCTTAAAAATCATCTATATTTTTGAGCGTTCTATTGGGATAACAGAAAGGCGAGGAAGTACCCAAAGTTATTTCTCGAATTGTTAAGATCACCAAAATTTTTATGCTTCTTATGAGGATAGCAGAAACGCGAGAAGGTGTCTAGAGTAAAAATTTTCATATTCTTAAAAATCGTCAAATTTTCGAGCTTCCTATTGGGATAACAGAAACGCGAGGAGGTATCCGGAGTAACTTTTCGAATTCTTAATATCACCAAATTTTTATGTTTCTTATTAGGATAATGGAAACGCGAGGATGTATCCGGAGTAAAAATTATTATATTCTTAAGAATCATCAAATTTTCGAGATTTCCATTAGGATATCGGAAACGCAAGAAGGTAGGTATCCAGAGTAAAAATTTTCTTATCCCTAAAATTCATTACATTTTCGAGCTTTCTATTGGGATAACAGAAACGCGAGGAGATATCCGGTTTAAAAAATTTCGTATTCTTAAAAACATCAAATTTTTGAGCTTTTTATTAGGATAATAGAAACGCGTGGAGGTATCCGGAGTAAAATTATTCATATTGTTAAAAATCATTAAATTTTCGAGCTTTCTATTAGGATAAAGGAAACGCGAGTAGGTATCCGGATTAAAAATTATCATATTCTTAAAAATCATCAAATTTTTGAGCTTTCTATTAGGATAACAGAAACGCGAGGAGGTATCCGAAGTAATTTTTCGAATTATTGATATCACCAAATTTTTATACTTCTTATTAGGATAGCAGAAACGCGAGGAGGTAAAAATCAAGAGCTACATATTTTTAAATTCTTAAAAATCTCAAAAATTTTCAAATTCAATGAGAGGACTCACGGCGGTTTTTGAAATAAATACCATATATTTGTAGAAAAGAATATTATTATTTAAACATCAAACAATTTCTGATAGTACGTTGGCGAGAGGTGATCTCGGGCATGTGACTGTCAATAGGTGTAATGTTCGAGGGTTGTTTTCCCGAAGAATCCAGAGTGGAATTTCCAGCAAATAGGTGCGCAAAGATATTGGCTTTTTCCTGTGCAGTCGTTGCTAGTGTTCCATCTTCATTGGTTAGGGGAGGAAAAGAGCTGGAAGTGAAGTTTCTTTCCACAGCTTTGGAGAAAAACCAAAATGAACGGGATCCTTTAGGACATTCAACAAGTTTTGATCTTATTTTGGCATTATGAGCATCTTTTGAACATTCTATTGTCTCTTTGCATATGCCTCTAGCCTCAACATATGCTGCTCTGGTCTCAGGTCCCGGATTTTTTTGCCATCGATGGTATGCTGCCTGTTTGGAAGCCACAGCTCTAGAGCAGTTTCTGTTAAACCAGGTCTTATCGGATGATGTTCTTCTTTCGGTATTCGGTATGTAAGTTTGCATTCCCAACATGATGATTTCAGAAATTGTCTCAGCACATCGTGTTGGATCTACTGAGGAGAAACAAACTCTCTTCCATGGAAACGCTGAGAAAAACATACGAAGACCCTCCCAGTCGGCCGAAATTGTAATGCCACATGAGACGGGGTGGTATTGTGCTGCTCGATGGTAAATGGAAAGAGCATGTTGTGGAGATAAGGGTGTGATCAGAGTTTCCAAGTGGGGCACAAATTTCTATTCTATACGGGTCAGGATTGGTGGTGAGGAAAAGATCTAGTGTATTGGCAGCCTGGTTGTTGACATCAGGGATGCGGGTTGGTAGCTCGACCAGTTGTTCTAGACCATAAGTGATGGAGAAGGCCTCAGCTTGACGACCTGCATCATCAGTTTTGTTAGAGAATTTGAGCCAGGCAGCGTTATGTACATTAAAGTCCCCCATGATTATGGTTTCAGCTGTTGGATGGTTCTCCTGAATGTAGTCCAGTTTGAGTGATAAAAACTCAAAGAGGTTGTTATATGAAGGTTCATTAGGTGATAGGTAAAGGCAGCAGAGGAACTTAGTCACTTTGGTATCAGATAGCTTAAACCACATCACATCAAAGTCTTCCAAACTCTTCCAAACTCTCTTCACGCTGGCATGAAAGGTTAGCCTTAGCGTAAAGGCAGACTCCACTTTTGAACCTGAGTCGAGAATGGAGTTCGTAACCAGGACAAAGCATATGGACCTTGTTGGTGGACGAGTTTACTTGTGTATATATATATATATATATATCTGAAAAACAATAAGACTGTCAGTCTGCTGTTTTTATTTAAAACTATTAATAACTAAATAAACAAAACCTGTAATCTATTTCTAAAAAAATAACAAGAATTATTTCTAATTAATTTTAGTGGTACTTAAATGAAAACCATTCACTTTAAAATTGTATAAAAATGTTCAACAAACTGCCAAATAGAATAAGGAATTTACAAAAGTTTGTTTGATCAACTTCTGAGGATAGAACCATATAAAATATATGATTACCTACCTATTTGAATTACTAAATAATTGTATGAAATTCGTATTGCGTTATTTTACTAAACTGTTGTGCATGTACACTTTTAAAATATTTAACTTCTCTTCAAAATAAAGATTAATATTATTATTACCAGTAGCTGAACTTAAAAAAATAATAATACTGTGTGCACTACTCAGTTTTAAACTACTTAAATTAAAGCAGAAATAATTTAAGAGGAAGAAATATTTTAAAAACAATTTTAGGAGTTTAGTATGATTTATTACACAATACGTTAAAAATTTTAATTTACCATTGGAATCATCATCAACAAGAAAATATAAAAATTCATGAAGCAATATCAAAAAGAAATATAGCAAATTGAATCAAAGAAAAGATAAAATATAAAAAGTAACGAAAATATACGAAACTAAAAAAATATTTAACTTAAAATATTATAAATTAATCTTCCTAACACCTAATTCTAGGTTAAAAATAGAAAGCACTGGTAGTAATAATACAAACGATATTTGCCAATGATATAATAAATATTTATTTTGTACAGTTAATTGATTTTACCTTAAAGATTTTAATATGCCAATAAGATTCTGATTTTTCTAGCAGAATCGACTCCAAAAATCTTCAAGAATACCCTTGGCATCAATTAGGATATAGTTTCATTTTGTTCTACACCAATTGCTAGATTTACAGTTCTTTCTGTACTTTATACATATCCTCTCAATGGATTTGGTAATGCCATAAGGAAATGTTCATTTTCATTGTACATATAGGCTTTGTCCACTGAAAATAAATAATATTCGTTAAACATTTTAATACTATTTGTAGTAAGTTCTGGGATCACTTAGTATCTGAGTCTTTGCGTTAGTTTAAATTATTTGATAAGTTAAATTAATATGCTAAAAGTGAGACAGTTAATGTTTTTAAGAATTTACTGAAATAAGTTTATTTGTGTCAATTTGTCCATTACATTTCTATTAAAGGCTTTTACTTTAAAATTGCAACAAAAAATTTACTATAGACTCTTTGTCGCCACAATAAGCCAAACAAAACACCAGGTATGTTATAGACGAGCTACTCCAAGAACATATCACATATACATACTGTTACAATTACACTATAATAAATGCAACCTAATGTGACTGGAATATGCTTTTTCAACAAAAAAATAATATAACTTTTAATTATTTAACCAACTTGAATTAAAAATTTAAATATAGACGTAACGTTTTAAGTACTGTAGTGAATTCTAAAATATAATAAGGAGCTAATCATAATCGTAATAAATCAGTCCGTCTTTTCACTAGAACTGCCTTTATCGTTGGAATTTTCGACTAAATCGGTTACCTTAGTTTTCTCTTCCTCATAAGTGGCAATTTTGGACAAATCGTCTTGAATTAATTCAATAGAGTCAATAGCTTCGTCTTACTCTTGGTTTTTCTGAAATGTAAATCAACAAAAAACGTTCGCTTGTATTTTCGTGACTTACATTCATTAGGTTGGAAATTCATCTGTCATTTTCTTCTTTTTTTCCATTTATTTTTATCCCTTTATGCATCGTCATTGCAGCCAATATTTTTGCATTGTTAGGTAGTAAATGTAGATAACACAAAATGCATCCGATTGCAATGTGTGTCATGTATAATTATATTTATTGTGTAGGAAATTGATCTGTCATTTTCTTCTTTTTTCAATTTATTTTTATCCCTTTACGCATCGTCATTGTCGTTTTATTAGGATAGCAGAAACGCGAGAAGGTATCCGGAGTAAGAATTTATTATTCTTAAAAATCATCAAATTTTCGAGCTTTCTATTGGGATAACAGAAATGCGATGAGGTATCCCGAGTAAAAATTCTTCAAGGAAACGAAAACTTGTTTAAATAATTTACTGTCCAACAATGCAAAAATTCTGGCTACAATGACGATGCGTAAAGGGATAAAAATAAATTGAAAAAAGAAGAAAATGACAGATGAATTTCCTACACAATAAATATAGCAGATAGCAGAAATGCGAGGAGGTGTCCGGAGTAAAAACTTTTATATTCTTAAAAATCATCTATATTTTTGAGCGTTCTATTGGGATAACAGAAAGGCGAGGAAGTACCCAAAGTTATTTCTCGAATTGTTAAGATCACCAAAATTTTTATGCTTCTTATGAGGATAGCAGAAACGCGAGAAGGTGTCTAGAGTAAAAATTTTCATATTCTTAAAAATCGTCAAATTTTCGAGCTTCCTATTGGGATAACAGAAACGCGAGGAGGTATCCGGAGTAACTTTTCGAATTCTTAATATCACCAAATTTTTATGTTTCTTATTAGGATAATGGAAACGCGAGGATGTATCCGGAGTAAAAATTATTATATTCTTAAGAATCATCAAATTTTCGAGATTTCCATTAGGATATCGGAAACGCAAGAAGGTAGGTATCCAGAGTAAAAATTTTCTTATCCCTAAAATTCATTACATTTTCGAGCTTTCTATTGGGATAACAGAAACGCGAGGAGATATCCGGTTTAAAAAATTTCGTATTCTTAAAAACATCAAATTTTTGAGCTTTTTATTAGGATAATAGAAACGCGTGGAGGTATCCGGAGTAAAATTATTCATATTGTTAAAAATCATTAAATTTTCGAGCTTTCTATTAGGATAAAGGAAACGCGAGTAGGTATCCGGATTAAAAATTATCATATTCTTAAAAATCATCAAATTTTTGAGCTTTCTATTAGGATAACAGAAACGCGAGGAGGTAAAAATCAAGAGCTACATATTTTTAAATTCTTAAAAATCTCAAAAATTTTCAAATTCAATGAGAGGACTCACGGCGGTTTTTGAAATAAATACCATATATTTGTAGAAAAGAATATTATTATTTAAACATCAAACAATTTCTGATAGTACGTTGGCGAGAGGTGATCTCGGGCATGTGACTGTCAATAGGTGTAATGTTCGAGGGTTGTTTTCCCGAAGAATCCAGAGTGGAATTTCCAGCAAATAGGTGCGCAAAGATATTGGCTTTTTCCTGTGCAGTCGTTGCTAGTGTTCCATCTTCATTGGTTAGGGGAGGAAAAGAGCTGGAAGTGAAGTTTCTTTCCACAGCTTTGGAGAAAAACCAAAATGAACGGGATCCTTTAGGACATTCAACAAGTTTTGATCTTATTTTGGCATTATGAGCATCTTTTGAACATTCTATTGTCTCTTTGCATATGCCTCTAGCCTCAACATATGCTGCTCTGGTCTCAGGTCCCGGATTTTTTTGCCATCGATGGTATGCTGCCTGTTTGGAAGCCACAGCTCTAGAGCAGTTTCTGTTAAACCAGGTCTTATCGGATGATGTTCTTCTTTCGGTATTCGGTATGTAAGTTTGCATTCCCAACATGATGATTTCAG
>OX467710.1:0-146116 GCA_950111635.1 Agelastica alni
ACCTAACCTAACCTAACCTAACCTAACCTAACCTAACCTAACCTAACCTAACCTAACCTAACCTAACCTAACCTAACCTAACCTAACCTAACCTAACCTAACCTAACCTAACCTAACCTAACCTAACCTAACCTAACCTAACCTAACCTAACCTAACCTAACCTAACCTAACCTAACCTAACCTAACCTAACCTAACCTAACCTAACCTAACCTAACCTAACCTAACCTAACCTAACCTAACCTAACCTAACCTAACCTAACCTAACCTAACCTAACCTAACCTAACCTAACCTAACCTAACCTAACCTAACCTAACCTAACCTAACCTAACCTAACCTAACCTAACCTAACCTAACCTAACCTAACCTAACCTAACCTAACCTAACCTAACCTAACCTAACCTAACCTAACCTAACCTAACCTAACCTAACCTAACCTAACCTAACCTAACCTAACCTAACCTAACCTAACCTAACCTAACCTAACCTAACCTAACCTAACCTAACCTAACCTAACCTAACCTAACCTAACCTAACCTAACCTAACCTAACCTAACCTAACCTAACCTAACCTAACCTAACCTAACCTAACCTAACCTAACCTAACCTAACCTAACCTAACCTAACCTAACCTAACCTAACCTAACCTAACCTAACCTAACCTAACCTAACCTAACCTAACCTAACCTAACCTAACCTAACCTAACCTAACCTAACCTAACCTAACCTAACCTAACCTAACCTAACCTAACCTAACCTAACCTAACCTAACCTAACCTAACCTAACCTAACCTAACCTAACCTAACCTAACCTAACCTAACCTAACCTAACCTAACCTAACCTAACCTAACCTAACCTAACCTAACCTAACCTAACCTAACCTAACCTAACCTAACCTAACCTAACCTAACCTAACCTAACCTAACCTAACCTAACCTAACCTAACCTAACCTAACCTAACCTAACCTAACCTAACCTAACCTAACCTAACCTAACCTAACCTAACCTAACCTAACCTAACCTAACCTAACCTAACCTAACCTAACCTAACCTAACCTAACCTAACCTAACCTAACCTAACCTAACCTAACCTAACCTAACCTAACCTAACCTAACCTAACCTAACCTAACCTAACCTAACCTAACCTAACCTAACCTAACCTAACCTAACCTAACCTAACCTAACCTAACCTAACCTAACCTAACCTAACCTAACCTAACCTAACCTAACCTAACCTAACCTAACCTAACCTAACCTAACCTAACCTAACCTAACCTAACCTAACCTAACCTAACCTAACCTAACCTAACCTAACCTAACCTAACCTAACCTAACCTAACCTAACCTAACCTAACCTAACCTAACCTAACCTAACCTAACCTAACCTAACCTAACCTAACCTAACCTAACCTAACCTAACCTAACCTAACCTAACCTAACCTAACCTAACCTAACCTAACCTAACCTAACCTAACCTAACCTAACCTAACCTAACCTAACCTAACCTAACCTAACCTAACCTAACCTAACCTAACCTAACCTAACCTAACCTAACCTAACCTAACCTAACCTAACCTAACCTAACCTAACCTAACCTAACCTAACCTAACCTAACCTAACCTAACCTAACCTAACCTAACCTAACCTAACCTAACCTAACCTAACCTAACCTAACCTAACCTAACCTAACCTAACCTAACCTAACCTAACCTAACCTAACCTAACCTAACCTAACCTAACCTAACCTAACCTAACCTAACCTAACCTAACCTAACCTAACCTAACCTAACCTAACCTAACCTAACCTAACCTAACCTAACCTAACCTAACCTAACCTAACCTAACCTAACCTAACCTAACCTAACCTAACCTAACCTAACCTAACCTAACCTAACCTAACCTAACCTAACCTAACCTAACCTAACCTAACCTAACCTAACCTAACCTAACCTAACCTAACCTAACCTAACCTAACCTAACCTAACCTAACCTAACCAACCTAACCTAACCTAACCTAACCTAACCTAACCTAACCTAACCTAACCTAACCTAACCTAACCTAACCTAACCTAACCTAACCTAACCTAACCTAACCTAACCTAACCTAACCTAACCTAACCTAACCTAACCTAACCTAACCTAACCTAACCTAACCTAACCTAACCTAACCTAACCTAACCTAACCTAACCTAACCTAACCTAACCTAACCTAACCTAACCTAACCTAACCTAACCTAACCTAACCTAACCTAACCTAACCTAACCTAACCTAACCTAACCTAACCTAACCTAACCTAACCTAACCTAACCTAACCTAACCTAACCTAACCTAACCTAACCTAACCTAACCTAACCTAACCTAACCTAACCTAACCTAACCTAACCTAACCTAACCTAACCTAACCTAACCTAACCTAACCTAACCTAACCTAACCTAACCTAACCTAACCTAACCTAACCTAACCTAACCTAACCTAACCTAACCTAACCTAACCTAACCTAACCTAACCTAACCTAACCTAACCTAACCTAACCTAACCTAACCTAACCTAACCTAACCTAACCTAACCTAACCTAACCTAACCTAACCTAACCTAACCTAACCTAACCTAACCTAACCTAACCTAACCTAACCTAACCTAACCTAACCTAACCTAACCTAACCTAACCTAACCTAACCTAACCTAACCTAACCTAACCTAACCTAACCTAACCTAACCTAACCTAACCTAACCTAACCTAACCTAACCTAACCTAACCTAACCTAACCTAACCTAACCTAACCTAACCTAACCTAACCTAACCTAACCTAACCTAACCTAACCTAACCTAACCTAACCTAACCTAACCTAACCTAACCTAACCTAACCTAACCTAACCTAACCTAACCTAACCTAACCTAACCTAACCTAACCTAACCTAACCTAACCTAACCTAACCTAACCTAACCTAACCTAACCTAACCTAACCTAACCTAACCTAACCTAACCTAACCTAACCTAACCTAACCTAACCTAACCTAACCTAACCTAACCTAACCTAACCTAACCTAACCTAACCTAACCTAACCTAACCTAACCTAACCTAACCTAACCTAACCTAACCTAACCTAACCTAACCTAACCTAACCTAACCTAACCTAACCTAACCTAACCTAACCTAACCTAACCTAACCTAACCTAACCTAACCTAACCTAACCTAACCTAACCTAACCTAACCTAACCTAACCTAACCTAACCTAACCTAACCTAACCTAACCTAACCTAACCTAACCTAACCTAACCTAACCTAACCTAACCTAACCTAACCTAACCTAACCTAACCTAACCTAACCTAACCTAACCTAACCTAACCTAACCTAACCTAACCTAACCTAACCTAACCTAACCTAACCTAACCTAACCTAACCTAACCTAACCTAACCTAACCTAACCTAACCTAACCTAACCTAACCTAACCTAACCTAACCTAACCTAACCTAACCTAACCTAACCTAACCTAACCTAACCTAACCTAACCTAACCTAACCTAACCTAACCTAACCTAACCTAACCTAACCTAACCTAACCTAACCTAACCTAACCTAACCTAACCTAACCTAACCTAACCTAACCTAACCTAACCTAACCTAACCTAACCTAACCTAACCTAACCTAACCTAACCTAACCTAACCTAACCTAACCTAACCTAACCTAACCTAACCTAACCTAACCTAACCTAACCTAACCTAACCTAACCTAACCTAACCTAACCTAACCTAACCTAACCTAACCTAACCTAACCTAACCTAACCTAACCTAACCTAACCTAACCTAACCTAACCTAACCTAACCTAACCTAACCTAACCTAACCTAACCTAACCTAACCTAACCTAACCTAACCTAACCTAACCTAACCTAACCTAACCTAACCTAACCTAACCTAACCTAACCTAACCTAACCTAACCTAACCTAACCTAACCTAACCTAACCTAACCTAACCTAACCTAACCTAACCTAACCTAACCTAACCTAACCTAACCTAACCTAACCTAACCTAACCTAACCTAACCTAACCTAACCTAACCTAACCTAACCTAACCTAACCTAACCTAACCTAACCTAACCTAACCTAACCTAACCTAACCTAACCTAACCTAACCTAACCTAACCTAACCTAACCTAACCTAACCTAACCTAACCTAACCTAACCTAACCTAACCTAACCTAACCTAACCTAACCTAACCTAACCTAACCTAACCTAACCTAACCTAACCTAACCTAACCTAACCTAACCTAACCTAACCTAACCTAACCTAACCTAACCTAACCTAACCTAACCTAACCTAACCTAACCTAACCTAACCTAACCTAACCTAACCTAACCTAACCTAACCTAACCTAACCTAACCTAACCTAACCTAACCTAACCTAACCTAACCTAACCTAACCTAACCTAACCTAACCTAACCTAACCTAACCTAACCTAACCTAACCTAACCTAACCTAACCTAACCTAACCTAACCTAACCTAACCTAACCTAACCTAACCTAACCTAACCTAACCTAACCTAACCTAACCTAACCTAACCTAACCTAACCTAACCTAACCTAACCTAACCTAACCTAACCTAACCTAACCTAACCTAACCTAACCTAACCTAACCTAACCTAACCTAACCTAACCTAACCTAACCTAACCTAACCTAACCTAACCTAACCTAACCTAACCTAACCTAACCTAACCTAACCTAACCTAACCTAACCTAACCTAACCTAACCTAACCTAACCTAACCTAACCTAACCTAACCTAACCTAACCTAACCTAACCTAACCTAACCTAACCTAACCTAACCTAACCTAACCTAACCTAACCTAACCTAACCTAACCTAACCTAACCTAACCTAACCTAACCTAACCTAACCTAACCTAACCTAACCTAACCTAACCTAACCTAACCTAACCTAACCTAACCTAACCTAACCTAACCTAACCTAACCTAACCTAACCTAACCTAACCTAACCTAACCTAACCTAACCTAACCTAACCTAACCTAACCTAACCTAACCTAACCTAACCTAACCTAACCTAACCTAACCTAACCTAACCTAACCTAACCTAACCTAACCTAACCTAACCTAACCTAACCTAACCTAACCTAACCTAACCTAACCTAACCTAACCTAACCTAACCTAACCTAACCTAACCTAACCTAACCTAACCTAACCTAACCTAACCTAACCTAACCTAACCTAACCTAACCTAACCTAACCTAACCTAACCTAACCTAACCTAACCTAACCTAACCTAACCTAACCTAACCTAACCTAACCTAACCTAACCTAACCTAACCTAACCTAACCTAACCTAACCTAACCTAACCTAACCTAACCTAACCTAACCTAACCTAACCTAACCTAACCTAACCTAACCTAACCTAACCTAACCTAACCTAACCTAACCTAACCTAACCTAACCTAACCTAACCTAACCTAACCTAACCTAACCTAACCTAACCTAACCTAACCTAACCTAACCTAACCTAACCTAACCTAACCTAACCTAACCTAACCTAACCTAACCTAACCTAACCTAACCTAACCTAACCTAACCTAACCTAACCTAACCTAACCTAACCTAACCTAACCTAACCTAACCTAACCTAACCTAACCTAACCTAACCTAACCTAACCTAACCTAACCTAACCTAACCTAACCTAACCTAACCTAACCTAACCTAACCTAACCTAACCTAACCTAACCTAACCTAACCTAACCTAACCTAACCTAACCTAACCTAACCTAACCTAACCTAACCTAACCTAACCTAACCTAACCTAACCTAACCTAACCTAACCTAACCTAACCTAACCTAACCTAACCTAACCTAACCTAACCTAACCTAACCTAACCTAACCTAACCTAACCTAACCTAACCTAACCTAACCTAACCTAACCTAACCTAACCTAACCTAACCTAACCTAACCTAACCTAACCTAACCTAACCTAACCTAACCTAACCTAACCTAACCTAACCTAACCTAACCTAACCTAACCTAACCTAACCTAACCTAACCTAACCTAACCTAACCTAACCTAACCTAACCTAACCTAACCTAACCTAACCTAACCTAACCTAACCTAACCTAACCTAACCTAACCTAACCTAACCTAACCTAACCTAACCTAACCTAACCTAACCTAACCTAACCTAACCTAACCTAACCTAACCTAACCTAACCTAACCTAACCTAACCTAACCTAACCTAACCTAACCTAACCTAACCTAACCTAACCTAACCTAACCTAACCTAACCTAACCTAACCTAACCTAACCTAACCTAACCTAACCTAACCTAACCTAACCTAACCTAACCTAACCTAACCTAACCTAACCTAACCTAACCTAACCTAACCTAACCTAACCTAACCTAACCTAACCTAACCTAACCTAACCTAACCTAACCTAACCTAACCTAACCTAACCTAACCTAACCTAACCTAACCTAACCTAACCTAACCTAACCTAACCTAACCTAACCTAACCTAACCTAACCTAACCTAACCTAACCTAACCTAACCTAACCTAACCTAACCTAACCTAACCTAACCTAACCTAACCTAACCTAACCTAACCTAACCTAACCTAACCTAACCTAACCTAACCTAACCTAACCTAACCTAACCTAACCTAACCTAACCTAACCTAACCTAACCTAACCTAACCTAACCTAACCTAACCTAACCTAACCTAACCTAACCTAACCTAACCTAACCTAACCTAACCTAACCTAACCTAACCTAACCTAACCTAACCTAACCTAACCTAACCTAACCTAACCTAACCTAACCTAACCTAACCTAACCTAACCTAACCTAACCTAACCTAACCTAACCTAACCTAACCTAACCTAACCTAACCTAACCTAACCTAACCTAACCTAACCTAACCTAACCTAACCTAACCTAACCTAACCTAACCTAACCTAACCTAACCTAACCTAACCTAACCTAACCTAACCTAACCTAACCTAACCTAACCTAACCTAACCTAACCTAACCTAACCTAACCTAACCTAACCTAACCTAACCTAACCTAACCTAACCTAACCTAACCTAACCTAACCTAACCTAACCTAACCTAACCTAACCTAACCTAACCTAACCTAACCTAACCTAACCTAACCTAACCTAACCTAACCTAACCTAACCTAACCTAACCTAACCTAACCTAACCTAACCTAACCTAACCTAACCTAACCTAACCTAACCTAACCTAACCTAACCTAACCTAACCTAACCTAACCTAACCTAAATTGTCAAATGTCAAAAAAATTGTCAAATGTCAAAAAATTGTCGAATGTCAAATAATTGTAAAATGTCAAAAAATTGTCGTATGTTAAAAATTGTCAACTGTCAAAAAATATTTAAAATGTCAAAAATTGTGAAATGTCAAATGTCAAAAGATTGACAAATGTCAAAAAGTTGTCAAATGTCAAAAAATTGTCAAATGTTAAAAATTGTCAAATGTTAAAAAATTGTCGAATGTCAAAAAATTGTCGAATGTCAAAAAATTGTCGAATGTCAAAAAATTGTCGGATGTCAAATAATTGTAAAATGTCAAAAAATTGTCGAATGTTAAAAATTGTCAAATGTCAAAAAATATTCAAAATGTCAAAAATTGTGAAATGTCAAATAAATGTCAAATGTCAAAAGATTGTCAAATGTCAAAAAAATTGACAAATGTCAAAAAGTTGTAAAATGTCAAAAAAATTGTCAAATGTCAAAAAAATTTAGGTTAGTTTAGGTTAGGTTAGGTTAGGTTAAATGTTAAAAAATTGTCGGATGTCATAAAATTGTCGAATGTCAAAAAATTGTCAAATGTTGAAATTGTCAAATGTTAAAAAATTGTCGAATGTCTAAAAATTGTCAAATGTCAAAAAATTGTCGGATGTCAAATAATTGTGGAATGTCAAAAAATTGTCAGATGTCAAAAAATATTCAAAACGTAAAAAATTGTAAAATGTTAAAAAATTGTCAGTTGTCAAAAAATTGTCAAATGTCAAAAAAAATTACAAATGTCAAAAAATATTCGAAATGTCAAAAATTGTTAAATGTCAAAAAATTGTCAGATGTCAAAAAATATTCAAAATGTCAAAAAATTGACAAATGTCAAAAAATTGTCAAATGTCAAAAAATTGTCGAATGTCAAAAAATTGTCGGATGTCAAATAATTGTAAAATGTCAAAAAATTGTCAAATGTCAAAAAATTGTCGAATGTCAAAAAATTGTCGGATGTCAAATAATTGTAAAATGTCAAATAATTGTAAAATGTCAAAAAATTGTCGAATGTTAAAAATTGTTAACACTCAAAAAATATTCAAAATGTCAAAAATTGTGAAATGTCAAATGTCAAAAAAAATTGACAAATGTCAAAAAGTTGTAGAATGTCAAAAAATTGTCAGATGTCAAAAAATATTCAAAATGTCAAAAAATTGACAAATGTCAAAAAATTGTCAAATGTCAAAAAATTGTCGAATGTCAAAAAATTGTCGGATGTCAAATAATTGTAAAATGTCAAAAAATTGTCAAATGTCAAAAAATTGTCGAATGTCAAAAAATTGTCGGATGTCAAATAATTGTAAAATGTCAAAAAATTGTCAAATGTCAAAATATTGTCAAATGTCAAAAAATTGTTAAATGTCAAAAAATTGTCAGATGTCAAATAATTGTAAAATGTCAAAAAATTGTCGAATGTTAAAAATTGTCAACTGTCAAAAAATAAACAAAATGTCAAAAATTGTGAAATGTCAAATAAATGTCAAATGTCAAAAAATTGTCAAATGTCAAAAAAATATTTAAATGTCGAAAAAATTGTTAAATGTCAAAAAAATTGACAAATGTAAAAAAGTTGTAAAATGTCAAATGTCAAAAAAATTGTCAAATGTCAAAAAATTGTCAAATGTCAAAAAATGACAAATGTCAAAAAATATTCGAAATGTCAAACAATTTTAAATGTCAAAAAATTGTCAGATGTCAAAAAATATTTAAAACGTCAAAAATTGTTAAAGGTTAAAAAATTGTCAAATGTTAAAAAATTGTCGAATGTCAAAAAATTGTCGAATGTCAAAAAAATTGTCAAATGTCATAAAATTGTCGAATGTCAAATAATTGTAAAATGTCAAAAAATTGTCAAATGTCAAAAAATTGTCGAATGTCAAATAATTGTCAAATGTCAAAAAATTGTCAAATTATAAAAAATTGTCGAATGTCAAAAAATTGTCAAATGTCAAAAAATTGTCAAATGACAAATGTCAAAAAATATTCGAAATGTCAAAAAATTTTAAATGTCAAAAAATTGTCAGATGTCAAAAAATATTCAAATTGTCAAAAATTGTTAAATGTCAAAAAAATTGTCAGATGTCAAAAAATATTCAAAATGTCAAAAAATTGTCAAATGTCAAAAAATTGTCAAATGTCAAAAAATTGTCAGATGTCAAATAATTGTAAAATGTCAAAAAAATTGTCGAATGTTAAAAATTGTCAACTGTCAAATGTCAAAAGATTATCAAATGTCAAAAAATTGTCAAATGTCAAAAAAATATTCAAATGTCGAAAAAATTGTCAAATGTCAAAAAAATTGTCAAATGTCAAAAAATTGTCAAATGTTAAAAAATTGTCGAATGTCAAAAAATTGTCAAATGTCAAAAAATTGTCAAATGTCAAAAAATGACAAATGTCAAAAAATATTCGAAATGTCAAAAAATTTTAAATGTCAAAAAATTGTCAGATGTCAAAAAATATTTAAAACGTCAAAAATTGTTAAAGGTTAAAAAATTGTCAAATGTTAAAAATTGTCAAATGTTAAAAATTGTCAAATGTTAAAAAATTGTCGAATGTCAAATAATTGTATAATGTCAAAAAATTGTCGTATGTTAAAAATTGTCAACTGTCAAAAAATATTTAAAATGTCAAAAATTGTGAAATGTCAAATAAATGTCAAATGTCAAAAGATTGACAAATGTCAAAAAATTGTCAAATGTCAAAAAATTGTCAAATGTTAAAAATTGTCAAATGTTAAAAAATTGTCGAATGTCAAAAAATTGTCGAATGTCAAAAAATTGTCGGATGTCAAATAATTGTCAAATGTCAAAAAATTGTCAAATGTTAAAAATTGTCAAATGTTAAAAAATTATCGAATGTCAAAAAATTGTCGAATGTCAAAAAATTGTCGGATGTCAAATAATTGTAAAATGTCAAAAAATTGTCGAATGTTAAAAATTGTCAACTGTCAAAAAATATTCAAAATGTCAAAAATTGTGAAATGTCAAATAAATGTCAAATGTCAAAAGATTGTCAAATGTCAAAAAAAATTGACAAATGTCAAAAAGTTGTAAACTGTCAAAAAAATTGTCAAATGTCAAAAAAATTTAGGTTAGGTTAGGTTAGGTTAGGTTAGGTTAAATGTTAAAAAATTGTCGGATGTCATAAAATTGTTAAATGTCAAAAAATTGTCGAATGTCAAAAAATTGTCAAATGTCAAAAAATTGTCAAATGTCAAAAAATTGTCGGATGTCAAATAATTGTGGAATGTCAAAAAATTGTCAGATGTCAAAAAATATTCAAAACGTAAAAAATTGTAAAATGTTAAAAAATTGTCAGTTGTCAAAAAATTGTCAAATGTCAAAAAAAATTACAAATGTCAAAAAATATTTGAATTGTCAAAAATTGTTAAATGTCAAAAAATTGTCAAATGTCAAAAAATTGTCAAATGTTAAAAATTGTCAAATGTTAAAAAATTGTCAAATTTAAAAAAATTGTCAAATGTCAAAAAATTGTCAAATGTCAAAAAATTGTCGGATGTCAAATAATTGTAAAATGTCAAAAAATTGTCAAATGTCAAAATATTGTCAAATGTCAAAAAATTGTCAAATGTCAAAAAATTGTCAGATGTCAAATAATTGTAAAATGTCAAAAAATTGTCGAATGTTAAAAATTGTCAACTGTCAAAAAATAAACAAAATGTCAAAAATTGTGAAATGTCAAATAAATGTCAAATGTCAAAAAATTGTCAAATGTCAAAAAAATATTTAAATGTCGAAAAAATTGTTAAATGTCAAAAAAATTGACAAATGTAAAAAAGTTGTAAAATGTCAAAGAAAATTGTCAAATGTCAAAAAAATTGTTAAATGTCAAAAAATTGTCAAATGTCAAAAAATGACAAATGTCAAAAAATATTCGAAATGTCAAACAATTTTAAATGTCAAAAAATATTTAAAACGTCAAAAATTGTTAAAGGTTAAAAAATTGTCAAATGTTAAAAATTGTCAAATGTTAAAAAATTGTCAAATGTCAAAAAATTGTCGAATGTCAAAAAAATTGTCAAATGTCAAAAAATTGTATAATGTCAAAAAATTGTCGAATGTCAAAAAATTGTCAAATGTCAAAAAATTGTCAAATGTCAAAAAATTGTCGAATGTCAAATAATTGTCAAATGTAAAAAAATTGTCAAATTATAAAAAATTGTCGAATGTCAAAAAATTGTCAAATGTCAAAAAAATGTCAAATGTCAAAAAAATGACAAATGTCAAAAAATATTCGAAATGTCAAAAAATTTTAAATGTCAAAAAATTGTCAGATGTCAAAAAATATTCAAATTGTCAAAAATTGTTAAATGTCAAAAAATTGTCAGATGTCAAAAAATATTCAAAATGTCAAAAAATTGTCAAATGTCAAATGTCAAAAAATTGTCGAATGTCAAAAAATTGTCAAATGTCAAAAAAATATTCAAATGTCAAAAAAATTGTCAAATGTCAAAAAAATTGTCAAATGTCAAAAAATTGTCAAATGTTAAAAAATTGTCGAATGTCAAAAAATTGTCAAATGTCAAAAAATTGTCAAATGTCAAAAAATGACAAATGTCAAAAAATATTCGAAATGTCAAAACATTTTAAATGTCAAAAAATTGTCAGATGTCAAAAAATATTTAAAACGTCAAAAATTGTTAAAGGTTAAAAAATTGTCAAATGTTAAAAATTGTCAACTGTCAAAAAATATTTAAAATGTCAAAAATTGTGAAATGTCAAATAAATGTCAAATGTCAAAAGATTGTCAAATGTCAAAAAAATTGAAAAATGTCAAAAAGTTGTAAAATGTCAAAGAAAATTGTCAAATGTCAAAAAAATTGTCAAATGTCAAAAAAATTGTCAAATGTCAAAAAAATTGTCAAATGTCAAAAAATTGTAAAATTATAAAAAATTGTCGAATGTCAAAAAATTGTCAAATGTCATAAAATTGTCAAATGTCAAAAAAATGACAAATGTCAAAATATATTCGAAATGTCAAAAAATTTTAAATGTCAAAAAATTGTCAGATGTCAAAAAATATTCAAATTGTCAGATGTCAAAAAATATTCAAAATGTCAAAAAATTGTCAGATGTCAAAAAATATTCAAAATGTCAAAAAAATTGTCAAATGTCAAAAAATTGTCGAATGTCAAAAAATTGTCGAATGTCAAAAAAATTGTCAAATGTCATAAAATTGTCGAATGTCAAATAATTGTAAAATGTCAAAAAATTGTCAAATTATAAAAAATTGTCGAATGTCAAAAAATTGTCAAATGTCAAAAAATTGTCAAATGTCAAAAAATTGTCGAATGTCAAATAATTGTCAAATGTCAAAAAATTGTCAAATTATAAAAAATTGTCGAATGTCAAAAAATTGTCAAATGTCAAAAAATTGTCAAATGACAAATGTCAAAAAATATTCGAAATGTCAAAAAATTTTAAATGTCAAAAAATTGTCAGATGTCAAAAAATATTCAAATTGTCAAAAATTGTTAAATGTCAAAAAATTGTCAGATGTCAAAAAATATTCAAAATGTCAAAAAATTGTCAAATGTCAAAAAATTGTCAAATGTCAAAAAATTGTCAGATGTCAAATAATTGTAAAATGTCAAAAAATTGTCGAATGTTAAAAATTGTCAACTGTCAAATGTCAAAAGATTATCAAATGTCAAAAAATTGTCAAATGTCAAAAAAATATTCAAATGTCGAAAAAATTGTCAAATGTCAAAAAAATTGTCAAATGTCAAAAAATTGTCAAATGTTAAAAAATTGTCGAATGTCAAAAAATTGTCAAATGTCAAAAAATTGTCGGATGTCAAATAATTGTAAAATGTCAAATAATTGTAAAATGTCGAATGTTAAAAATTGTCAACTGTCAAAAAATATTCAAAATGTCAAAAATTGTGAAATGTCAAATAAATGTCAAATGTCAAAAAAAATTGACAAATGTCAAAAAGTTGTAAAATGTCAAAAAAATTGTCAGATGTCAAATAATTGTAAAATGTCAAAAAATTGTCGAATGTTAAAGATTGTCAACTGTCAAAAAATAAACAAAATGTCAAAAATTGTGAAATGTCAAATAAATGTCAAATGTCAAAAAATTGTCGGATAGCAAAAAATTGTCAAATGTTAAAAATTGTCAAATGTTAAAAAATTGTCGAATGTCAGAAAATTGTTGAATGTCAAAAAATTTTTAAATGTCAAAAAAAATTGTCAAATGTCAAAAAATTGTCGAATGTCAAAAAATTGTCGGATGTCAAATAATTGTAAAATGTCAAAAAATTGTCGAATGTTAAAAATTGTCAACTGTCAAAAAATATTCAAAATGTCAAAAATTGTGAAATGTCAAATAAATGTCAAATGTCAAAAGATTGTCAAATGTCAAAAAAAATTGACAAATGTCAAAAAATTGTCAAATGTCAAAAAATTGTCAAATGTCAAAAAAGTTCCAAATGTCAAAAAATTGTCAAATGTCAAAATATTGTCAAATGTCAAAAAATTGTCAAATGTCAAAAAATTGTCAAATGTCAAAAAAAAATAACAAATGTCAAAAAATATTCGAAATGTCAAATATTGTTAAATGTCAAAAAATTGTCAGATGTCAAAAAATATTCAAAATGTCAAAAAATTGTCAAATGTCAAAAAATTGTCAAATGTCAAAAAATTGTCGAATTTTAAAAAATTGTCGGATGTCAAATAATTGTAAAATGTCAAAAAATTGTCGAATGTTAAAAATTGTCAACTGTCAAAAAATATTCAAATTGTCAAAAATTGTTAAATGTCAAAAAATTTTCAGATGTCAAAAAATATTCATTATGTCAAAAAATTGTCAAATGTCAAAAAATTGTCAAATGTCAAAAAATTGTCAAATGTCAAAAAATTGTCGAATGTCAAAAAATTGACGGATGTCAAATAATTGTAAAATGTCAAAAAATTGTCAAATGTCAAAAAATTTTCGAATGTCAAAAAATTGTCGGATAGCAAAAAATTGTCAAATGTTAAAAATTGTCAAATGTTAAAAAATTGTCGAATGTCAGAAAATTGTCGAATGTCAAAAAATTGTCGGATGTCAAATAATTGTAAAATGTCAAAAAATTGTCGAATGTTAAAAATTGTCAACTGTCAAAAAATATTCAAAATGTCAAAAATTGTGAAATGTCAAATAAATGTCAAATGTCAAAAGATTGTCAAATGTCATAAAATTGTCAAATGTCAAAAAAATGACAAATGTCAAAAAATATTCGAAATGTCAAAAAATTTTAAATGTCAAAAAATATTCAAATTGTCAAAAATTGTTAAATGTCAAAAAATTGTCAGATGTCAAAAAATATTCAAAATGTCAAAAAATTGTCAGATGTCAAAAAATATTCAAAATGTCAAAAAAATTGTCAAATGTCAAAAAATTGTCTAATGTCAAAAAATTGTCGAATGTCAAAAAATTGACGGATGTCAAATAATTGTAAAATGTCAAAAAATTGTCAAATGTCAAAAAATTGTCGAATGTCAAAAAATTGTCGGATAGCAAAAAATTTCCAAATGTCAAAAAATTGTCAAATGTCAAAAAATTGTCAAATGTCAAAAAATTGTCGGATGTCAAATAATTGTAAAATGTCAAAAAATTGTCAAATGTCAAAATATTGTCAAATGTCAAAAAATATTCAAAATGTCAAAAATTGTGAAATGTCAAATAAATGTCAAATGTCAAAAGATTGTCAAATGTCAAAAAAATTGACAAATGTCAAAAAATTGTCAAATGTCAAAAAATTGTCAAATGTCAAAAAATTGTCAAATGTCAAAAAATTTCCAAATGTCAAAAAATTGTCAAATGTCAAAAAATTGTCAAATGTCAAAAAATTGTCGGATGTTAAATAATTGTAAAATGTCAAAAAAATTGTCAAATGTCAAAATATTGTCAAATGTCAAAAAATTGTCAAATGTCAAAAAATTGTCGAATGTCAAAAAATTGTCAAATGTCAAAAAATTGTCAAATGTCAAAAAATTGTCAAATGTCAAAAAAAAATAACAAATGTCAAAAAATATTCGAAATGTCAAATATTGTTTAATGTCAAAAAATTGTCAGATGTCAAAAAATATTCAAAATGTCAAAAAATTGTCAAATGTCAAAAAATTGTCAAATGTCAAAAAATTGTCGAATGTCAAAAAATTGTCGGATGTCAAATAATTGTAAAATGTCAAATAATTGTAAAATGTCGAATGTTAAAAATTGTCAACTGTCAAAAAATATTTAAAATGTCAAAAATTGTGAAATGTCAAAAAATTTTAAATGTCAAAAAATTGTCAGATGTCAAAAAATATTCAAATTGTCAAAAATTGTTAAATGTTAAAAAATTGTCAGATGTCAAAAAATATTCAAAATGTCAAAAAATTTTCAAATGTCAAAAAATTGTCAAATGTCAAAAAATTGTCGAATGTCAAAAAATTGACGGATGTCAAATAATTGTAAAATGTCAAAAAATTGTCAAATGTCAAAAAATTGTCGAATGTCAAAAAATTGTCGGATGTCAAATAATTGTAAAATGTCAAATAATTGTAAAATGTCGAATGTTAAAAATTGTCAACTGTCAAAAAATATTTAAAATGTCAAAAATTGTGAAATGTCAAAAAAATGACAAATGTCAAAAAATATTCGAAATGTCAAAAAATTTTAAATGTCAAAAAATTGTCAGATGTCAAAAAATATTCAAATTGTCAAAAATTGTTAAATGTTAAAAAATTGTCAGATGTCAAAAAATATTCAAAATGTCAAAAAATTTTCAAATGTCAAAAAATTGTCAAATGTCAAAAAATTGTCGAATGTCAAAAAATTGACGGATGTCAAATAATTGTAAAATGTCAAAAAATTGTCAAATGTCAAAAAATTGTCGAATGTCAAAAAATTGTCGGATAGCAAAAAATTGTCAAATGTTAAAAATTGTCAAATGTTAAAAAATTGTCGAATGTCAGAAAATTGTTGAATGTCAAAAAATTTTTAAATGTCAAAAAAAATTGTCAAATGTCAAAAAATTGTCGAATGTCAAAATATTGTCAAATGTCAAAAAATTGTCAGATGTCAAATAATTGTAAAATGTCAAAAAATTGTCGAATGTTAAAAATTGTCAACTGTCAAAAAATATTCAAAATGTCAAAAAATTGTCAAATGTCAAAAAATTGTCAAATGTCAAAAAATTGTCGAATGTCAAAAAATTGTCAAATGTCAAAAAATTGTCAGATGTCAAATAATTGTAAAATGTCAAAAAATTGTCGAATGTTAAAAATTGTCAACTGTCAAATGTCAAAAGATTATCAAATGTCAAAAAATTGTCAAATGTCAAAAAAATATTCAAATGTCGAAAAAATTGTCAAATGTCAAAAAAATTGTCAAATGTCAAAAAATTGTCAAATGTTAAAAAATTGTCGAATGTCAAAAAATTGTCAAATGTCAAAAAATTGTCAAATGTCAAAAAATGACAAATGTCAAAAAATATTCGAAATGTCAAAAAATTTTAAATGTCAAAAAATTGTCAGATGTCAAAAAATATTTAAAACGTCAAAAATTGTTAAAGGTTAAAAAATTGTCAAATGTTAAAAATTGTCAAATGTTAAAAATTGTCAAATGTTAAAAAATTGTCGAATGTCAGAAAATTGTTGAATGTTAAAAAATTTTTAAATGTCAAAAAAAATTGTCAAATGTTAAAAAATTGTTGAATGTCAAAAAATTGTCGAATGTCAAATAATTGTAAAATGTCAAAAAATTGTCGAATGTTAAAAATTGTCAACCGTCAAAAAATATTTAAAATGTCAAAAATTGTGAAATGTCAAATAAATGTCAAATGTCAAAAGATTGTCAAATGTCAAAAAAATTGAAAAATGTCAAAAAGTTGTAAAATGTCAAAGAAAATTGTCAAATGTCAAAAAAATTGTCAAATGTCAAAAAAATTGTCAAATGTCAAAAAATTGTCAAATTATAAAAAATTGTCGAATGTCAAAAAATTGTCAAATGTCATAAAATTGTCAAATGTCAAAAAAATGACAAATGTCAAAAAATATTCGAAATGTCAAAAAATTTTAAATGTCAAAAAATATTCAAATTGTCAAAAATTGTTAAATGTCAAAAAATTGTCAGATGTCAAAAAATATTCAAAATGTCAAAAAAATTGTCAAATGTCAAAAAATTGTCAAATGTCAAAAAATTGTCGAATGTCAAAAAATTGACGGATGTCAAATAATTGTAAAATGTCAAAAAATTGTCAAATGTCAAAAATTGTCGAATGTCAAAAAATTGTCGGATAGCAAAAAATTGTCAAATGTTAAAAATTGTCAAATGTTAAAAAATTGTCGAATGTCAGAAAATTGTAGAATGTCAAAAAATTGTCGGATGCCAAATAATTGTAAAATGTCAAAAAATTGTCGAATGTTAAAAATTGTCAACTGTCAAAAAATATTCAAAATGTCAAAAATTGTGAAATGTCAAATAAATGTCAAATGTCAAAAGATTGTCAAATGTCATAAAATTGTCAAATGTCAAAAAAATGACAAATGTCAAAAAATATTCGAAATGTCAAAAAATTTTAAATGTCAAAAAATATTCAAATTGTCAAAAATTGTTAAATGTCAAAAAATTGTCAGATGTCAAAAAATATTCAAAATGTCAAAAAATTGTCAAATGTTAAAAATTGTCAAATGTTAAAAAATTGTCGAATGTCAGAAAATTGTTGAATGTCAAAAAATTGTCGGATGTCAAATAATTGTAAAATGTCAAAAAATTGTTGAATGTTAAAAATTGTCAACTGTCAAAAAATATTCAAAATGTCAAAAATTGTGAAATGTCAAATAAATGTCAAATGTCAAAAGATTGTCAAATGTCAAAAAAAAATAACAAATGTCAAAAAATATTCGAAATGTCAAATATTGTTAAATGTCAAAAAATTGTCAGATGTCAAAAAATTGTCGAATTTTAAAAAATTGTCGGATGTCAAATAATTGTAAAATGTCAAAAAATTGTCAAATGTCAAAAAATTGTCGAATGTCAAAAAATTGTCGGATGTCAAATAATTGTAAAATGTCAAAAAATTGTCAAATGTCAAAAAATTGTCGAATGTCAAAAAATTGTCGGATAGCAAAAAATTGTCAAATGTTAAAAATTGTCAAATGTTAAAAAATTGTCGAATGTCAGAAAATTGTTGAATGTCAAAAAATTTTTAAATGTCAAAAAAAATTGTCAAATGTCAAAAAATTGTTAAATGTCAAAAAAATTGACAAATGTAAAAAAGTTGTAAAATGTCAAAGAAAATTGTCATATGTCAAAAAAATTGTCGAATGTCAAAAAATTGTCAAATGTCAAAAAATGACAAATGTCAAAAAATATTCGAAATGTCAAACAATTTTAAATGTCAAAAAATTGACAGATGTCAAAAAATATTCAAATTGTCAAAAATTGTTAAATGTCAAAAAATTGTCAGATGTCAAAAAATATTCAAAATGTCAAAAAATTGTCAGATGTCAAAAAATATTCAAAATGTCAAAAAAATTGTCAAATGTCAAAAAATTGTCGAATGTCAAAAAATTGACGGATGTCAAATAATTGTAAAATGTCAAAAAATTGTCAAATGTCAAAAAATTGTCGAATGTCAAAAAATTGTCGGATAGCAAAAAATTGTCAAATGTTAAAAATTGTTAAATGTTAAAAAATTGTCAAATGTCAAAAAATTGTCAGATGTCAAATAATTGTAAAATGTCAAAAAATTGTCGAATGTTAAAAATTGTCAACTGTCAAAAAATATTTAAAATGTCAAAAATTGTGAAATGTCAAAAAAATGACAAATGTCAAAAAATATTCGAAATGTCAAAAAATTTTAAATGTCAAAAAATTGTCAGATGTCAAAAAATATTCAAATTGTCAAAAATTGTTAAATGTTAAAAAATTGTCTGATGTCAAAAAATATTCAAAATGTCAAAAAATTTTCAAATGTCAAAAAATTGTCAAATGTCAAAAAATTGTCGAATGTCAAAAAATTGACAGATGTCAAATAATTGTAAAATGTCAAAAAATTGTCAAATGTCAAAAAATTGTCGAATGTCAAAAAATTGTCGGATAGCAAAAAATTGTCAAATGTTAAAAATTGTCAAATGTTAAAAAATTGTCGAATGTCAGAAAATTGTTGAATGTCAAAAAATTTTTAAATGTCAAAAAAAATTGTCAAATGTCAAAAAATTGTCGAATGTCAAAATATTGTCAAATGTCAAAAAATTGTCAGATGTCAAATAATTGTAAAATGTCAAAAAATTGTCGAATGTTAAAAATTGTCAACTGTCAAAAAATATTCAAAATGTCAAAAAATTGTCAAATGTCAAAAAATTGTCAAATGTCAAAAAATTGTCGAATGTCAAAAAATTGTCAAATGTCAAAAAATTGTCAGATGTCAAATAATTGTAAAATGTCAAAAAATTGTCGAATGTTAAAAAATTGTCAACTGTCAAATGTCAAAAGATTATCAAATGTCAAAAAATTGTCAAATGTCAAAAAAATATTCAAATGTCGAAAAAATTGTCAAATGTCAAAAAAATTGTCAAATGTCAAAAAATTGTCAAATGTTAAAAAATTGTCGAATGTCAAAAAATTGTCAAATGTCAAAAAATTGTCAAATGTCAAAAAATGACAAATGTCAAAAAATATTCGAAATGTCAAAAAATTTTAAATGTCAAAAAATTGTCAGATGTCAAAAAATATTTAAAACGTCAAAAAGTGTTAAAGGTTAAAAAATTGTCAAATGTTAAAAATTGTCAAATGTTAAAAATTGTCAAATGTTAAAAAATTGTCGAATGTCAGAAAATTGTTGAATGTTAAAAAATTTTTAAATGTCAAAAAAAATTGTCAAATGTTAAAAAATTGTTGAATGTCAAAAAATTGTCGAATGTCAAATAATTGTAAAATGTCAAAAAATTGTCGAATGTTAAAAATTGTCAACCGTCAAAAAATATTTAAAATGTCAAAAATTGTGAAATGTCAAATAAATGTCAAATGTCAAAAGATTGTCAAATGTCAAAAAAATTGAAAAATGTCAAAAAGTTGTAAAATGTCAAAGAAAATTGTCAAATGTCAAAAAAATTGTCAAATGTCAAAAAAATTGTCAAATGTCAAAAAATTGTCAAATTATAAAAAATTGTCGAATGTCAAAAAATTGTCAAATGTCATAAAATTGTCAAATGTCAAAAAAATGACAAATGTCAAAAAATATTCGAAATGTCAAAAAATTTTAAATGTCAAAAAATATTCAAATTGTCAAAAATTGTTAAATGTCAAAAAATTGTCAGATGTCAAAAAATATTCAAAATGTCAAAAAAATTGTCAAATGTCAAAAAATTGTCAAATGTCAAAAAATTGTCGAATGTCAAAAAATTGACGGATGTCTAATAATTGTAAAATGTCAAAAAATTGTCAAATGTCAAAAATTGTCGAATGTCAAAAAATTGTCGGATAGCAAAAAATTGTCAAATGTTAAAAATTGTCAAATGTTAAAAAATTGTCGAATGTCAGAAAATTGTTGAATGTCAAAAAATTGTCGGATGTCAAATAATTGTAAAATGTCAAAAAATTGTCGAATGTTAAAAATTGTCAACTGTCAAAAAATATTCAAAATGTCAAAAATTGTGAAATGTCAAATAAATGTCAAATGTCAAAAGATTGTCAAATGTCATAAAATTGTCAAATGTCAAAAAAATGACAAATGTCAAAAAATATTCGAAATGTCAAAAAATTTTAAATGTCAAAAAATATTCAAATTGTCAAAAATTGTTAAATGTCAAAAAATTGTCAGATGTCAAAAAATATTCAAAATGTCAAAAAATTTTCAAATGTCAAAAAATTGTCAAATGTCAAAAAATTGTCGAATGTCAAAAAATTGTCAAATGTCAAAAAATTGTCGAATGTCAAAAAATTGACGGATGTCAAATAATTGTAAAATGTCAAAAAATTGTCAAATGTCAAAAAATTGTCGAATGTCAAAAAATTGTCGGATAGCAAAAAATTGTCAAATGTTAAAAATTGTCAAATGTTAAAAAATTGTCGAATGTCAGAAAATTGTTGAATGTCAAAAAATTGTCGGATGTCAAATAATTGTAAAATGTCAAAAAATTGTTGAATGTTAAAAATTGTCAACTGTCAAAAAATATTCAAAATGTCAAAAATTGTGAAATGTCAAATAAATGTCAAATGTCGAATGTTAAAAATTGTCAACTGTCAAAAAATATTCAAAATGTCAAAAATTGTGAAATGTCAAATAAATGTCAAATGTCAAAAAAATTGACAAATGTCAAAAAATTGTCGAATGTCAAAATATTGTCAAATGTCAAAAAATTGTCAAATGTCAAAAAATTGTCAGATGTCAAATAATTGTAAAATGTCAAAAAATTGTCGAATGTTAAAAATTGTCAACTGTCAAAAAATATTCAAAATGTCAAAAAATTGTCAAATGTCAAAAAATTGTCAAATGTCAAAAAATTGTCGAATGTCAAAAAATTGTCAAATGTCAAAAAATTGTCAGATGTCAAATAATTGTAAAATGTCAAAAAATTGTCGAATGTTAAAAATTGTCAACTGTCAAATGTCAAAAGATTATCAAATGTCAAAAAATTGTCAAATGTCAAAAAAATATTCAAATGTCGAAAAAATTGTCAAATGTCAAAAAAATTGTCAAATGTCAAAAAATTGTCAAATGTCAAAAAATTGTCAAATGTTAAAAAATTGTCGAATGTCAAAAAATTGTCAAATGTCAAAAAATTGTCAAATGTCAAAAAATGACAAATGTCAAAAAATTTTAAATGTCAAAAAATTGTCAGATGTCAAAAAATATTTAAAACGTCAAAAATTGTTAAAGGTTAAAAAATTGTCAAATGTTAAAAATTGTCAAATGTTAAAAATTGTCAAATGTCAAAAAATTGTCGGATGTCAAATAATTGTAAAATGTCAAAAAATTGTCGAATGTTAAAAATTGTCAACTGTCAAAAAATATTCAAAATGTCAAAAATTGTGAAATGTCAAATAAATGTCAAATGTCAAAAGATTGTCAAATGTCAAAAAAATTGACAAATGTCAAAAAATTGTCAAATGTCAAAAAATTGTCAAATGTCAAAAAATTTCCAAATGTCAAAAAATTGTCAAATGTCAAAAAATTGTCAAATGTCAAAAAATTGTCGGATGTCAAATAATTGTAAAATGTCAAAAAATTGTCAAATGTCAAAATATTGTCAAATGTCAAAAAATTGTCAAATGTCAAAAAATTGTCAAATGTCAAAAAAAAAATAACAAATGTCAAAAAATATTCGAAATGTCAAATATTGTTAAATGTCAAAAAATTGTCAGATGTCAAAAAATATTCAAAATGTCAAAAAATTGTCAAATGTCAAAAAATTGTCAAATGTCAAAAAATTGTCGAATTTTAAAAAATTGTCGGATGTCAAATAATTGTAAAATGTCAAAAAATTGTCAAATGTCAAAAAATTGTCGAATGTCAAAAAATTGTCGGATGTCAAATAATTGTAAAATGTCAAATAATTGTAAAATGTCGAATGTTAAAAATTGTCAACTGTCAAAAAATATTCAAAATGTCAAAAATTGTGAAATGTCAAATAAATGTCAAATGTCAAAAAAAATTGACAAATGTCAAAAAGTTGTAAAATGTCAAAAAAATTGTCAGATGTCAAATAATTGTAAAATGTCAAAAAATTGTCGAATGTTAAAAATTGTCAACTGTCAAAAAATAAACAAAATGTCAAAAATTGTGAAATGTCAAATAAATGTCAAATGTCAAAAAATTGTCAAATGTCAAAAAAATATTTAAATGTCGAAAAAATTGTTAAATGTCAAAAAAATTGTCAAATGTCAAAAAATTGTCAAATGTTAAAAAATTGTCGAATGTCAAAAAATTGTCAAATGTCAAAAAATTGTCAAATGTCAAAAAATGACAAATGTCAAAAAATATTCGAAATGTCAAATATTGTTTAATGTCAAAAAATTGTCAGATGTCAAAAAATATTCAAAATGTCAAAAAATTGTCAAATGTCAAAAAATTGTCAAATGTCAAAAAATTGTCGAATGTCAAAAAATTGTCGGATGTCAAATAATTGTAAAATGTCAAATAATTGTAAAATGTCGAATGTTAAAAATTGTCAACTGTCAAAAAATATTTAAAATGTCAAAAATTGTGAAATGTCAAAAAAATGACAAATGTCAAAAAATATTCGAAATGTCAAAAAATTTTAAATGTCAAAAAATTGTCAGATGTCAAAAAATATTCAAATTGTCAAAAATTGTTAAATGTTAAAAAATTGTCAGATGTCAAAAAATATTCAAAATGTCAAAAAATTTTCAAATGTCAAAAAATTGTCAAATGTCAAAAAATTGTCGAATGTCAAAAAATTGACGGATGTCAAATAATTGTAAAATGTCAAAAAATTGTCAAATGTCAAAAAATTGTCGAATGTCAAAAAATTGTCGGATAGCAAAAAATTGTCAAATGTTAAAAATTGTCAAATGTTAAAAAATTGTCGAATGTCAGAAAATTGTTGAATGTCAAAAAATTTTTAAATGTCAAAAAAAATTGTCAAATGTCAAAAAATTGTCGAATGTCAAAATATTGTCAAATGTCAAAAAATTGTCAGATGTCAAATAATTGTAAAATGTCAAAAAATTGTCGAATGTTAAAAATTGTCAACTGTCAAAAAATATTCAAAATGTCAAAAAATTGTCAAATGTCAAAAAATTGTCAAATGTCAAAAAATTGTCGAATGTCAAAAAATTGTCAAATGTCAAAAAATTGTCAGATGTCAAATAATTGTAAAATGTCAAAAAATTGTCGAATGTTAAAAATTGTCAACTGTCAAATGTCAAAAGATTATCAAATGTCAAAAAATTGTCAAATGTCAAAAAAATATTCAAATGTCGAAAAAATTGTCAAATGTCAAAAAAATTGTCAAATGTCAAAAAATTGTCAAATGTTAAAAAATTGTCGAATGTCAAAAAATTGTCAAATGTCAAAAAATTGTCAAATGTCAAAAAATGACAAATGTCAAAAAATATTCGAAATGTCAAAAAATTTTAAATGTCAAAAAATTGTCAGATGTCAAAAAATATTTAAAACGTCAAAAATTGTTAAAGGTTAAAAAATTGTCAAATGTTAAAAATTGTCAAATGTTAAAAATTGTCAAATGTTAAAAAATTGTCGAATGTCAGAAAATTGTTGAATGTTAAAAAATTTTTAAATGTCAAAAAAAATTGTCAAATGTTAAAAAATTGTTGAATGTCAAAAAATTGTCGAATGTCAAATAATTGTAAAATGTCAAAAAATTGTCGAATGTTAAAAATTGTCAACCGTCAAAAAATATTTAAAATGTCAAAAATTGTGAAATGTCAAATAAATGTCAAATGTCAAAAGATTGTCAAATGTCAAAAAAATTGAAAAATGTCAAAAAGTTGTAAAATGTCAAAGAAAATTGTCAAATGTCAAAAAAATTGTCAAATGTCAAAAAAATTGTCAAATGTCAAAAAATTGTCAAATTATAAAAAATTGTCGAATGTCAAAAAATTGTCAAATGTCATAAAATTGTCAAATGTCAAAAAAATGACAAATGTCAAAAAATATTCGAAATGTCAAAAAATTTTAAATGTCAAAAAATATTCAAATTGTCAAAAATTGTTAAATGTCAAAAAATTGTCAAATGTCAAAAAATTGTCAAATGTCAAAAAATTGTCGAATGTCAAAAAATTGACGGATGTCAAATAATTGTAAAATGTCAAAAAATTGTCAAATGTCAAAAATTGTCGAATGTCAAAAAATTGTCGGATAGCAAAAAATTGTCAAATGTTAAAAATTGTCAAATGTTAAAAAATTGTCGAATGTCAGAAAATTGTTGAATGTCAAAAAATTGTCGGATGTCAAATAATTGTAAAATGTCAAAAAATTGTCGAATGTTAAAAATTGTCAACTGTCAAAAAATATTCAAAATGTCAAAAATTGTGAAATGTCAAATAAATGTCAAATGTCAAAAGATTGTCAAATGTCATAAAATTGTCAAATGTCAAAAAAATGACAAATGTCAAAAAATATTCGAAATGTCAAAAAATTTTAAATGTCAAAAAATATTCAAATTGTCAAAAATTGTTAAATGTCAAAAAATTGTCAGATGTCAAAAAATATTCAAAATGTCAAAAAATTGTCAGATGTCAAAAAATATTCAAAATGTCAAAAAAATTGTCAAATGTCAAAAAATTGTCAAATGTCAAAAAATTGTCGAATGTCAAAAAATTGACGGATGTCAAATAATTGTAAAATGTCAAAAAATTGTCAAATGTCAAAAAATTGTCGAATGTCAAAAAATTGTCGGATAGCAAAAAATTGTCAAATGTTAAAAATTGTCAAATGTTAAAAAATTGTCGAATGTCAGAAAATTGTTGAATGTCAAAAAATTGTCGGATGTCAAATAATTGTAAAATGTCAAAAAATTGTTGAATGTTAAAAATTGTCAACTGTCAAAAAATATTCAAAATGTCAAAAATTGTGAAATGTCAAATAAATGTCAAATGTCGAATGTTAAAAATTGTCAACTGTCAAAAAATATTCAAAATGTCAAAAATTGTGAAATGTCAAATAAATGTCAAATGTCAAAAAAAATTGACAAATGTCAAAAAATTGTCGAATGTCAAAATATTGTCAAATGTCAAAAAATTGTCAAATGTCAAAAAATTGTCAGATGTCAAATAATTGTAAAATGTCAAAAAATTGTCGAATGTTAAAAATTGTCAACTGTCAAAAAATATTCAAAATGTCAAAAAATTGTCAAATGTCAAAAAATTGTCAAATGTCAAAAAATTGTCGAATGTCAAAAAATTGTCAAATGTCAAAAAATTGTCAGATGTCAAATAATTGTAAAATGTCAAAAAATTGTCGAATGTTAAAAATTGTCAACTGTCAAATGTCAAAAGATTATCAAATGTCAAAAAATTGTCAAATGTCAAAAAAATATTCAAATGTCGAAAAAATTGTCAAATGTCAAAAAAATTGTCAAATGTCAAAAAATTGTCAAATGTTAAAAAATTGTCGAATGTCAAAAAATTGTCAAATGTCAAAAAATTGTCAAATGTCAAAAAATGACAAATGTCAAAAAATATTCGAAATGTCAAAAAATTTTAAATGTCAAAAAATTGTCAGATGTCAAAAAATATTTAAAACGTCAAAAATTGTTAAAGGTTAAAAAATTGTCAAATGTTAAAAATTGTCAAATGTCAAAAAATTGTCGGATGTCAAATAATTGTAAAATGTCAAAAAATTGTCGAATGTTAAAAATTGTCAACTGTCAAAAAATATTCAAAATGTCAAAAATTGTGAAATGTCAAATAAATGTCAAATGTCAAAAGATTGTCAAATGTCAAAAAAATTGACAAATGTCAAAAAATTGTCAAATGTCAAAAAATTGTCAAATGTCAAAAAATTTCCAAATGTCAAAAAATTGTCAAATGTCAAAAAATTGTCAAATGTCAAAAAATTGTCGGATGTCAAATAATTGTAAAATGTCAAAAAATTGTCAAATGTCAAAATATTGTCAAATGTCAAAAAATTGTCAAATGTCAAAAAATTGTCAAATGTCAAAAAAAAATAACAAATGTCAAAAAATATTCGAAATGTCAAATATTGTTAAATGTCAAAAAATTGTCAGATGTCAAAAAATATTCAAAATGTCAAAAAATTGTCAAATGTCAAAAAATTGTCAAATGTCAAAAAATTGTCGAATTTTAAAAAATTGTCGGATGTCAAATAATTGTAAAATGTCAAAAAATTGTCAAATGTCAAAAAATTGTCGAATGTCAAAAAATTGTCGGATGTCAAATAATTGTAAAATGTCAAATAATTGTAAAATGTCGAATGTTAAAAATTGTCAACTGTCAAAAAATATTCAAAATGTCAAAAATTGTGAAATGTCAAATAAATGTCAAATGTCAAAAAAAATTGACAAATGTCAAAAAGTTGTAAAATGTCAAAAAAATTGTCAGATGTCAAATAATTGTAAAATGTCAAAAAATTGTCGAATGTTAAAAATTGTCAACTGTCAAAAAATAAACAAAATGTCAAAAATTGTGAAATGTCAAATAAATGTCAAATGTCAAAAAATTGTCAAATGTCAAAAAAATATTTAAATGTCGAAAAAATTGTTAAATGTCAAAAAAATTGACAAATGTAAAAAAGTTGTAAAATGTCAAAGAAAATTGTCAAAAAATATTCAAAATGTCAAAAATTGTGAAATGTCAAATAAATGTCAAATGTCAAAAGATTGTCAAATGTCAAAAAAATTGAAAAATGTCAAAAAGTTGTAAAATGTCAAAGAAAATTGTCAAATGTCAAAAAAACTGTCAAATGTCAAAAAAATTGTCAAATGTCAAAAAATTGTCAAATTATAAAAAATTGTCGAATGTCAAAAAATTGTCAAATGTCAAAAAATTGTCGGATAGCAAAAAATTGTCAAATGTTAAAAATTGTCAAATGTTAAAAAATTGTCGAATGTCAGAAAATTGTTGAATGTCAAAAAATTTTTAATGTCAAAAAAAATTGTCAAATGTCAAAAAATTGTCGAATGTCAAAAAATTGTCGGATGTCAAATAATTGTAAAATGTCAAAAAATTGTCGAATGTTAAAAATTGTCAACTGTCAAAAAATATTCAAAATGTCAAAAATTGTGAAATGTCAAATAAATGTCAAATGTCAAAAGATTGTCAAATGTCAAAAAAATTGAAAAATGTCAAAAAGTTGTAAAATGTCAAAGAAAATTGTCAAATGTCAAAAAAATTGTCAAATGTCAAAAAAATTGTCAAATGTCAAAAAATTGTCAAATTATAAAAAATTGTCGAATGTCAAAAAATTGTCAAATGTCAAAAAAATGACAAATGTCAAAAAATATTCGAAATGTCAAAAAATTTTAAATGTCAAAAAATTGTCAGATGTCAAAAAATATTCAAATTGTCAAAAATTGTTAAATGTTAAAAAATTGTCAGATGTCAAAAAATATTCAAAATGTCAAAAAATTTTCAAATGTCAAAAAATTGTCAAATGTCAAAAAATTGTCGAATGTCAAAAAATTGACGGATGTCAAATAATTGTAAAATGTCAAAAAATTGTCAAATGTCAAAAAATTGTCGAATGTCAAAAAATTGTCGGATAGCAAAAAATTGTCAAATGTTAAAAATTGTCAAATGTTAAAAAATTGTCGAATGTCAGAAAATTGTTGAATGTCAAAAAAATTTTAAATGTCAAAAAAAATTGTCAAATGTCAAAAAATTGTCGAATGTCAAAATATTGTCAAATGTCAAAAAATTGTCAAATGTCAAAAAATTGTCAGATGTCAAATAATTGTAAAATGTCAAAAAATTGTCGAATGTTAAAAATTGTCAACTGTCAAAAAATATTCAAAATGTCAAAAAATTGTCAAATGTCAAAAAATTGTCAAATGTCAAAAAATTGTCGAATGTCAAAAAATTGTCAAATGTCAAAAAATTGTCAGATGTCAAATAATTGTAAAATGTCAAAAAATTGTCGAATGTTAAAAATTGTCAACTGTCAAATGTCAAAAGATTATCAAATGTCAAAAAATTGTCAAATGTCAAAAAAATATTCAAATGTCGAAAAAATTGTCAAATGTCAAAAAAATTGTCAAATGTCAAAAAATTGTCAAATGTTAAAAAATTGTCGAATGTCAAAAAATTGTCAAATGTCAAAAAATTGTCAAATGTCAAAAAATGACAAATGTCAAAAAATATTCGAAATGTCAAAAAATTTTAAATGTCAAAAAATTGTCAGATGTCAAAAAATATTTAAAACGTCAAAAATTGTTAAAGGTTAAAAAATTGTCAAATGTTAAAAATTGTCAAATGTTAAAAATTGTCAAATGTTAAAAAATTGTCGAATGTCAGAAAATTGTTGAATGTCAAAAAATTTTTAAATGTCAAAAAAAATTGTCAAATGTTAAAAAATTGTGGAATGTCAAAAAATTGTCGAATGTTAAAAATTGTCAACCGTCAAAAAATATTTAAAATGTCAAAAATTGTGAAATGTCAAATAAATGTCAAATGTCAAAAGATTGTCAAATGTCAAAAAAATTGAAAAATGTCAAAAAGTTGTAAAATGTCAAAGAAAATTGTCAAATGCCAAAAAAATTGTCAAATGTCAAAAAAATTGTCAAATGTCAAAAAATTGTCAAATTATAAAAAATTGTCGAATGTCAAAAAATTGTCAAATGTCATAAAATTGTCAAATGTCAAAAAAATGACAAATGTCAAAAAATATTCGAAATGTCAAAAAATTTTAAATGTCAAAAAATATTCAAATTGTCAAAAATTGTTAAATGTCAAAAAATTGTCAGATGTCAAAAAATATTCAAAATGTCAAAAAAATTGTCAAATGTCAAAAAATTGTCAAATGTCAAAAAATTGTCGAATGTCAAAAAATTGACGGATGTCAAATAATTGTAAAATGTCAAAAAATTGTCAAATGTCAAAAAATTGTCGAATGTCAAAAAATTGTCGGATAGCAAAAAATTGTCAAATGTTAAAAATTGTCAAATGTTAAAAAATTGTCGATTGTCAGAAAATTGTTGAATGTCAAAAAATTGTCGGATGTCAAATAATTGTAAAATGTCAAAAAATTGTCGAATGTTAAAAATTGTCAACTGTCAAAAAATATTCAAAATGTCAAAAATTGTGAAATGTCAAATAAATGTCAAATGTCAAAAGATTGTCAAATGTCATAAAATTGTCAAATGTCAAAAAAATGACAAATGTCAAAAAATATTCGAAATGTCAAAAAATTTTAAATGTCAAAAAATATTCAAATTGTCAAAAATTGTTAAATGTCAAAAAATTGTCAGATGTCAAAAAATATTCAAAATGTCAAAAAATTGTCAGATGTCAAATAATTGTAAAATGTCAAAAAATTGTCGAATGTTAAAAATTGTCAACTGTCAAAAAATATTCAAAATGTCAAAAATTGTGAAATGTCAAATAAATGTCAAATGTCAAAAGATTGTCAAATGTCATAAAATTGTCAAATGTCAAAAAAATGACAAATGTCAAAAAATATTCGAAATGTCAAAAAATTTTAAATGTCAAAAAATATTCAAATTGTCAAAAATTGTTAAATGTCAAAAAATTGTCAGATGTCAAAAAATATTCAAAATGTCAAAAAATTGTCAGATGTCAAAAAATATTCAAAATGTCAAAAAAATTGTCAAATGTCAAAAAATTGTCAAATGTCAAAAAATTGTCGAATGTCAAAAAATTGACGGATGTCAAATAATTGTAAAATGTCAAAAAATTGTCAAATGTCAAAAAATTGTCGAATGTCAAAAAATTGTCGGATAGCAAAAAATTGTCAAATGTTAAAAATTGTCAAATGTTAAAAAATTGTCGAATGTCAGAAAATTGTTGAATGTCAAAAAATTGTCGGATGTCAAATAATTGTAAAATGTCAAAAAATTGTCGAATGTTAAAAATTGTCAACTGTCAAAAAATATTCAAAATGTCAAAAATTGTGAAATGTCAAATAAATGTCAAATGTCAAAAGATTGTCAAATGTCAAAAAAATTGACAAATGTCAAAAAATTGTCAAATGTCAAAAAATTGTCAAATGTCAAAAAATTTCCAAATGTCAAAAAATTGTCAAATGTCAAAAAATTGTCAAATGTCAAAAAATTGTCGGATGTCAAATAATTGTAAAATGTCAAAAAATTGTCAAATGTCAAAATATTGTCAAATGTCAAAAAATTGTCAAATGTCAAAAAATTGTCAAATGTCAAAAAAAAAATAACAAATGTCAAAAAAAAAATAACAAATGTCAAAAAAAATTCGAAATGTCAAATATTGTTAAATGTCAAAAAATTGTCAGATGTCAAAAAATATTCAAAATGTCAAAAAATTGTCAAATGTCAAAAAATTGTCAAATGTCAAAAAATTGTCGAATTTTAAAAAATTGTCGGATGTCAAATAATTGTAAAATGTCAAAAAATTGTCAAATGTCAAAAAATTGTCGAATGTCAAAAAATTGTCGGATGTCAAATAATTGTAAAATGTCAAATAATTGTAAAATGTCGAATGTTAAAAATTGTCAACTGTCAAAAAATATTCAAAATGTCAAAAATTGTGAAATGTCAAATAAATGTCAAATGTCAAAAAAAATTGACAAATGTCAAAAAGTTGTAAAATGTCAAAAAAATTGTCAGATGTCAAATAATTGTAAAATGTCAAAAAATTGTCGAATGTTAAAAATTGTCAACTGTCAAAAAATAAACAAAATGTCAAAAATTGTGAAATGTCAAATAAATGTCAAATGTCAAAAAATTGTCGGATAGCAAAAAATTGTCAAATGTTAAAAATTGTCAAATGTTAAAAAATTGTCGAATGTCAGAAAATTGTTGAATGTCAAAAAATTTTTAAATGTCAAAAAAAATTGTCAAATGTCAAAAAATTGTCGAATGTCAAAAAATTGTCGGATGTCAAATAATTGTAAAATGTCAAAAAATTGTCGAATGTTAAAAATTGTCAACTGTCAAAAAATATTCAAAATGTCAAAAATTGTGAAATGTCAAATAAATGTCAAATGTCAAAAGATTGTCAAATGTCAAAAAAAATTGACAAATGTCAAAAAATTGTCAAATGTCAAAAAATTGTCAAATGTCAAAAAAGTTCCAAATGTCAAAAAATTGTCAAATGTCAAAATATTGTCAAATGTCAAAAAATTGTCAAATGTCAAAAAATTGTCAAATGTCAAAAAAAAATAAATGTCAAAAAATATTCGAAATGTCAAATATTGTTAAATGTCAAAAAATTGTCAGATGTCAAAAAATATTCAAAATGTCAAAAAATTGTCAAATGTCAAAAAATTGTCAAATGTCAAAAAATTGTCGAATTTTAAAAAATTGTCGGATGTCAAATAATTGTAAAATGTCAAAAAATTGTCAAATGTCAAAAAATTGTCGAATGTCAAAAAATTGTCAAATGTCAAAAAATTGTCAAATGTCAAAAAATGACAAATGTCAAAAAATATTCGAAATGTCAAAAAATTTTAAATGTCAAAAAATTGTCAGATGTCAAAAAATATTTAAAACGTCAAAAATTGTTAAAGGTTAAAAAATTGTCAAATGTTAAAAATTGTCAAATGTTAAAAATTGTCAAATGTTAAAAAATTGTCGAATGTCAGAAAATTGTTGAATGTCAAAAAATTTTTAAATGTCAAAAAAAATTGTCAAATGTTAAAAAATTGTGGAATGTCAAAAAATTGTCGAATGTTAAAAATTGTCAACCGTCAAAAAATATTTAAAATGTCAAAAATTGTGAAATGTCAAATAAATGTCAAATGTCAAAAGATTGTCAAATGTCAAAAAAATTGAAAAATGTCAAAAAGTTGTAAAATGTCAAAGAAAATTGTCAAATGCCAAAAAAATTGTCAAATGTCAAAAAAATTGTCAAATGTCAAAAAATTGTCAAATTATAAAAAATTGTCGAATGTCAAAAAATTGTCAAATGTCATAAAATTGTCAAATGTCAAAAAAATGACAAATGTCAAAAAATATTCGAAATGTCAAAAAATTTTAAATGTCAAAAAATATTCAAATTGTCAAAAATTGTTAAATGTCAAAAAATTGTCAGATGTCAAAAAATATTCAAAATGTCAAAAAAATTGTCAAATGTCAAAAAATTGTCAAATGTCAAAAAATTGTCGAATGTCAAAAAATTGACGGATGTCAAATAATTGTAAAATGTCAAAAAATTGTCAAATGTCAAAAAATTGTCGAATGTCAAAAAATTGTCGGATAGCAAAAAATTGTCAAATGTTAAAAATTGTCAAATGTTAAAAAATTGTCGATTGTCAGAAAATTGTTGAATGTCAAAAAATTGTCGGATGTCAAATAATTGTAAAATGTCAAAAAATTGTCGAATGTTAAAAATTGTCAACTGTCAAAAAATATTCAAAATGTCAAAAATTGTGAAATGTCAAATAAATGTCAAATGTCAAAAGATTGTCAAATGTCATAAAATTGTCAAATGTCAAAAAAATGACAAATGTCAAAAAATATTCGAAATGTCAAAAAATTTTAAATGTCAAAAAATATTCAAATTGTCAAAAATTGTTAAATGTCAAAAAATTGTCAGATGTCAAAAAATATTCAAAATGTCAAAAAATTGTCAGATGTCAAATAATTGTAAAATGTCAAAAAATTGTCGAATGTTAAAAATTGTCAACTGTCAAAAAATATTCAAAATGTCAAAAATTGTGAAATGTCAAATAAATGTCAAATGTCAAAAGATTGTCAAATGTCATAAAATTGTCAAATGTCAAAAAAATGACAAATGTCAAAAAATATTCGAAATGTCAAAAAATTTTAAATGTCAAAAAATATTCAAATTGTCAAAAATTGTTAAATGTCAAAAAATTGTCAGATGTCAAAAAATATTCAAAATGTCAAAAAATTGTCAGATGTCAAAAAATATTCAAAATGTCAAAAAAATTGTCAAATGTCAAAAAATTGTCAAATGTCAAAAAATTGTCGAATGTCAAAAAATTGACGGATGTCAAATAATTGTAAAATGTCAAAAAATTGTCAAATGTCAAAAAATTGTCGAATGTCAAAAAATTGTCGGATAGCAAAAAATTGTCAAATGTTAAAAATTGTCAAATGTTAAAAAATTGTCGAATGTCAGAAAATTGTTGAATGTCAAAAAATTGTCGGATGTCAAATAATTGTAAAATGTCAAAAAATTGTCGAATGTTAAAAATTGTCAACTGTCAAAAAATATTCAAAATGTCAAAAATTGTGAAATGTCAAATAAATGTCAAATGTCAAAAGATTGTCAAATGTCAAAAAAATTGACAAATGTCAAAAAATTGTCAAATGTCAAAAAATTGTCAAATGTCAAAAAATTTCCAAATGTCAAAAAATTGTCAAATGTCAAAAAATTGTCAAATGTCAAAAAATTGTCGGATGTCAAATAATTGTAAAATGTCAAAAAATTGTCAAATGTCAAAATATTGTCAAATGTCAAAAAATTGTCAAATGTCAAAAAATTGTCAAATGTCAAAAAAAAAATAACAAATGTCAAAAAAAAAATAACAAATGTCAAAAAAAATTCGAAATGTCAAATATTGTTAAATGTCAAAAAATTGTCAGATGTCAAAAAATATTCAAAATGTCAAAAAATTGTCAAATGTCAAAAAATTGTCAAATGTCAAAAAATTGTCGAATTTTAAAAAATTGTCGGATGTCAAATAATTGTAAAATGTCAAAAAATTGTCAAATGTCAAAAAATTGTCGAATGTCAAAAAATTGTCGGATGTCAAATAATTGTAAAATGTCAAATAATTGTAAAATGTCGAATGTTAAAAATTGTCAACTGTCAAAAAATATTCAAAATGTCAAAAATTGTGAAATGTCAAATAAATGTCAAATGTCAAAAAAAATTGACAAATGTCAAAAAGTTGTAAAATGTCAAAAAAATTGTCAGATGTCAAATAATTGTAAAATGTCAAAAAATTGTCGAATGTTAAAAATTGTCAACTGTCAAAAAATAAACAAAATGTCAAAAATTGTGAAATGTCAAATAAATGTCAAATGTCAAAAAATTGTCGGATAGCAAAAAATTGTCAAATGTTAAAAATTGTCAAATGTTAAAAAATTGTCGAATGTCAGAAAATTGTTGAATGTCAAAAAATTTTTAAATGTCAAAAAAAATTGTCAAATGTCAAAAAATTGTCGAATGTCAAAAAATTGTCGGATGTCAAATAATTGTAAAATGTCAAAAAATTGTCGAATGTTAAAAATTGTCAACTGTCAAAAAATATTCAAAATGTCAAAAATTGTGAAATGTCAAATAAATGTCAAATGTCAAAAGATTGTCAAATGTCAAAAAAAATTGACAAATGTCAAAAAATTGTCAAATGTCAAAAAATTGTCAAATGTCAAAAAAGTTCCAAATGTCAAAAAATTGTCAAATGTCAAAATATTGTCAAATGTCAAAAAATTGTCAAATGTCAAAAAATTGTCAAATGTCAAAAAAAAATAAATGTCAAAAAATATTCGAAATGTCAAATATTGTTAAATGTCAAAAAATTGTCAGATGTCAAAAAATATTCAAAATGTCAAAAAATTGTCAAATGTCAAAAAATTGTCAAATGTCAAAAAATTGTCGAATTTTAAAAAATTGTCGGATGTCAAATAATTGTAAAATGTCAAAAAATTGTCAAATGTCAAAAAATTGTCGAATGTCAAAAAATTGTCGGATGTCAAATAATTGTAAAATGTCAAAAAATTGTCAAATGTCAAAAAATTGTCGAATGTCAAAAAATTGTCGGATAGCAAAAAATTGTCAAATGTTAAAAATTGTCAAATGTTAAAAAATTGTCGAATGTCAGAAAATTGTTGAATGTCAAAAAATTTTTAAATGTCAAAAAAAATTGTCAAATGTCAAAAAATTGTCGTATGTCAAAAAATTGTCGGTTGTCAAATAATTGTAAAATGTCAAAAAATTGTCGAATGTTAAAAATTGTCAACTGTCAAAAAATATTCAAAATGTCAAAAATTGTGAAATGTCAAATAAATGTCAAATGTCAAAAGATTGTCAAATGTCAAAAAAATTGACAAATGTCAAAAAATTGTCAAATGTCAAAAAATTGTCAAATGTCAAAAAATTGTCAAATGTCAAAAAATTTCCAAATGTCAAAAAATTGTCAAATGTCAAAAAATTGTCAAATGAGAAAAATTGTCGAATGTCAAAAAATTGTCGGATAGCAAAAAATTGTCAAATGTTAAATATTGTCAAATGTTAAAAAATTGTCGAATGTCAGAAAATTGTTGAATGTCAAAAAATTTTTAAATGTCAAAAAAAATTGTCAAATGTCAAAAAATTGTCGAATGTCAAAAAATTGTCGGATGTCAAATAATTGTAAAATGTCAAAAAATTGTCGAATGTTAAAAATTGTCAACTGTCAAAAAATATTCAAAATGTCAAAAATTGTGAAATGTCAAATAAATGTCAAATGTCAAAAGATTGTCAAATGTCAAAAAAATTGACAAATGTCAAAAAATTGTCAAATGTCAAAAAATTGTCAAATGTCAAAAAAGTTCCAAATGTCAAAAAATTGTCAAATGTCAAAATATTGTCAAATGTCAAAAAATTGTCAAATGTCAAAAAATTGTCAAATGTCAAAAAAAAATAACAAATGTCAAAAAATATTCGAAATGTCAAATATTGTTAAATGTCAAAAAATTGTCAGATGTCAAAAAATATTCAAAATGTCAAAAAATTGTCAAATGTCAAAAAATTGTCAAATGTCAAAAAATTGTCGAATTTTAAAAAATTGTCGGATGTCAAATAATTGTAAAATGTCAAAAAATTGTCAAATGTCAAAAAATTGTCGAATGTCAAAAAATTGTCGGATGTCAAATAATTGTAAAATGTCAAAAAATTGTCAAATGTCAAAAAATTGTTGAATGTCAAAAAATTGTCGGATAGCAAAAAATTGTCAAATGTTAAAAATTGTCAAATGTTAAAAAATTGTCGAATGTCAGAAAATTGTTGAATGTCAAAAAATTTTTAAATGTCAAAAAAAATTGTCAAATGTCAAAAAATTGTCGGATGTCAAATAATTGTAAAATGTCAAAAAATTGTCGAATGTTAAAAATTGTCAACTGTCAAAAAATATTCAAAATGTCAAAAATTGTGAAATGTCAAATAAATGTCAAATGTCAAAAGATTGTCAAATGTCAAAAAAAATTGACAAATGTCAAAAAATTGTCAAATGTCAAAAAATTGTCAAATGTCAAAAAAGTTCCAAATGTCAAAAAATTGTCAAATGTCAAAATATTGTCAAATGTCAAAAAATTGTCAAATGTCAAAAAATTGTCAAATGTCAAAAAAAAATAACAAATGTCAAAAAATATTCGAAATGTTAAATATTGTTAAATGTCAAAAAATTGTCAGATGTCAAAAAATATTCAAAATGTCAAAAAATTGTCAAATGTCAAAAAATTGTCAAATGTCAAAAAATATTCAAAATGTCAAAAAAATTGTCAAATGTCAAAAAATTGTCGAATGTCAAAAAATTGACGGATGTCAAATAATTGTAAAATGTCAAAAAATTGTCAAATGTCAAAAAATTGTCGAATGTCAAAAAATTGTCGGATAGCAAAAAATTGTCAAATGTTAAAAATTGTCAAATGTTAAAAAATTGTCGAATGTCAGAAAATTGTTGAATGTCAAAAAATTGTCGGATGTCAAATAATTGTAAAATGTCAAAAAATTGTCGAATGTTAAAAATTGTCAACTGTCAAAAAATATTCAAAATGTCAAAAATTGTGAAATGTCAAATAAATGTCAAATGTCAAAAGATTGTCAAATGTCATAAAATTGTCAAATGTCAAAAAAATGACAAATGTCAAAAAATATTCGAAATGTCAAAAAATTTTAAATGTCAAAAAATATTCAAATTGTCAAAAATTGTTAAATGTCAAAAAATTGTCAGATGTCAAAAAATATTCAAAATGTCAAAAAATTGTCAGATGTCAAAAAATATTCAAAATGTCAAAAAAATTGTCAAATGTCAAAAAATTGTCAAATGTCAAAAAATTGTCGAATGTCAAAAAATTGACGGATGTCAAATAATTGTAAAATGTCAAAAAATTGTCAAATGTCAAAAAATTGTCGAATGTCAAAAAATTGTCGGATAGCAAAAAATTGTCAAATGTTAAAAATTGTCAAATGTTAAAAAATTGTCGAATGTCAGAAAATTGTTGAATGTCAAAAAATTGTCGGATGTCAAATAATTGTAAAATGTCAAAAAATTGTCGAATGTTAAAAATTGTCAACTGTCAAAAAATATTCAAAATGTCAAAAATTGTGAAATGTCAAATAAATGTCAAATGTCAAAAGATTGTCAAATGTCAAAAAAATTGACAAATGTCAAAAAATTGTCAAATGTCAAAAAATTGACAAATGTCAAAAAATTTCCAAATGTCAAAAAATTGTCAAATGTCAAAAAATTGTCAAATGTCAAAAAATTGTCGGATGTCAAATAATTGTAAAATGTCAAAAAATTGTCAAATGTCAAAATATTGTCAAATGTCAAAAAATTGTCAAATGTCAAAAAATTGTCAAATGTCAAAAAAAAATAACAAATGTCAAAAAATATTCGAAATGTCAAATATTGTTAAATGTCAAAAAATTGTCAGATGTCAAAAAATATTCAAAATGTCAAAAAATTGTCAAATGTCAAAAAATTGTCAAATGTCAAAAAATTGTCGAATTTTAAAAAATTGTCGGATGTCAAATAATTGTAAAATGTCAAAAAATTGTCAAATGTCAAAAAATTGTCGAATGTCAAAAAATTGTCGGATGTCAAATAATTGTAAAATGTCAAATAATTGTAAAATGTCGAATGTTAAAAATTGTCAACTGTCAAAAAATATTCAAAATGTCAAAAATTGTGAAATGTCAAATAAATGTCAAATGTCAAAAAAAATTGACAAATGTCAAAAAGTTGTAAAATGTCAAAAAAATTGTCAGATGTCAAATAATTGTAAAATGTCAAAAAATTGTCGAATGTTAAAAATTGTCAACTGTCAAAAAATAAACAAAATGTCAAAAATTGTGAAATGTCAAATAAATGTCAAATGTCAAAAAATTGTCAAATGTCAAAAAAATATTTAAATGTCGAAAAAATTGTTAAATGTCAAAAAAATTGACAAATGTAAAAAAGTTGTAAAATGTCAAAGAAAATTGTCATATGTCAAAAAAATTGTCGAATGTCAAAAAATTGTCAAATGTCAAAAAATGACAAATGTCAAAAAATATTCGAAATGTCAAACAATTTTAAATGTCAAAAAATTGTCAGATGTCAAAAAATATTCAAATTGTCAAAAATTGTTAAATGTCAAAAAATTGTCAGATGTCAAAAAATATTCAAAATGTCAAAAAATTGTCAGATGTCAAAAAATATTCAAAATGTCAAAAAAATTGTCAAATGTCAAAAAATTGTCGGATAGCAAAAAATTGTCAAATGTTAAAAATTGTCAAATGTTAAAAAATTGTCGAATGTCAGAAAATTGTTGAATGTCAAAAAATTTTTAAATGTCAAAAAAAATTGTCAAATGTCAAAAAATTGTCGAATGTCAAAAAATTGTCGGATGTCAAATAATTGTAAAATGTCAAAAAATTGTCGAATGTTAAAAATTGTCAACTGTCAAAAAATATTCAAAATGTCAAAAATTGTGAAATGTCAAATGTCAAATGTCAAAAGATTGTCAAATGTCAAAAAAAATTGACAAATGTCAAAAAATTGTCAAATGTCAAAAAATTGTCAAATGTCAAAAAAGTTCCAAATGTCAAAAAATTGTCAAATGTCAAAATATTGTCAAATGTCAAAAAATTGTCAAATGTCAAAAAATTGTCAAATGTCAAAAAAAAATAACAAATGTCAAAAAATATTCGAAATGTCAAATATTGTTAAATGTCAAAAAATTGTCAGATGTCAAAAAATATTCAAAATGTCAAAAAATTGTCAAATGTCAAAAAATTGTCAAATGTCAAAAAATTGTCGAATTTTAAAAAATTGTCGGATGTCAAATAATTGTAAAATGTCAAAAAATTGTCAAATGTCAAAAAATTGTCGAATGTCAAAAAATTGTCGGATGTCAAATAATTGTAAAATGTCAAAAAATTGTCAAATGTCAAAAAATTGTCGAATGTCAAAAAATTGTCGGATAGCAAAAAATTGTCAAATGTTAAAAATTGTCAAATGTTAAAAAATTGTCGAATGTCAGAAAATTGTTGAATGTCAAAAAATTTTTAAATGTCAAAAAAAATTGTCAAATGTCAAAAAATTGTCGAATGTCAAAAAATTGTCGGATGTCAAATAATTGTAAAATGTCAAAAAATTGTCGAATGTTAAAAATTGTCAACTGTCAAAAAATATTCAAAATGTCAAAAATTGTGAAATGTCAAATAAATGTCAAATGTCAAAAGATTGTCAAATGTCAAAAAAATTGACAAATGTCAAAAAATTGTCAAATGTCAAAAAATTGTCAAATGTCAAAAAATTGTCAAATGTCAAAAAATTTCCAAATGTCAAAAAATTGTCAAATGTCAAAAAATTGTCAAATGAGAAAAATTGTCGAATGTCAAAAAATTGTCGGATAGCAAAAAATTGTCAAATGTTAAAAATTGTCAAATGTTAAAAAATTGTCAAATGTCAGAAAATTGTTGAATGTCAAAAAATTTTTAAATGTCAAAAAAAATTGTCAAATGTCAAAAAATTGTCGAATGTCAAAAAATTGTCGGATGTCAAATAATTGTAAAATGTCAAAAAATTGTCGAATGTTAAAAATTGTCAACTGTCAAAAAATATTCAAAATGTCAAAAATTGTGAAATGTCAAATAAATGTCAAATGTCAAAAGATTGTCAAATGTCAAAAAAAATTGACAAATGTCAAAAAATTGTCAAATGTCAAAAAATTGTCAAATGTCAAAAAATTGTCAAATGTCAAAATATTGTCAAATGTCAAAAAATTGTCAAATGTCAAAAAATTGTCAAATGTCAAAAAAAAATAACAAATGTCAAAAAATATTCGAAATGTCAAATATTGTTAAATGTCAAAAAATTGTCAGATGTCAAAAAATATTCAAAATGTCAAAAAATTGTCAAATGTCAAATGTCAAAAAATTGTCGAATTTTAAAAAATTGTCGGATGTCAAATAATTGTAAAATGTCAAAAAATTGTCAAATGTCAAAAAATTGTCGAATGTCAAAAAATTGTCGGATGTCAAATAATTGTAAAATGTCAAAAAATTGTCAAATGTCAAAAAATTGTCGAATGTCAAAAAATTGTCGGATAGCAAAAAATTGTCAAATGTTAAAAATTGTCAAATGTTAAAAAATTGTCGAATGTCAGAAAATTGTTGAATGTCAAAAAATTTTTAAATGTCAAAAAAAATTGTCAAATGTCAAAAAATTGTCGAATGTCAAAAAATTGTCGGATGTCAAATAATTGTAAAATGTCAAAAAATTGTCGAATGTTAAAAATTGTCAACTGTCAAAAAATATTCAAAATGTCAAAAATTGTGAAATGTCAAATAAATGTCAAATGTCAAAAGATTGTCAAATGTCAAAAAAAATTGACAAATGTCAAAAAATTGTCAAATGTCAAAAAAGTTTCAAATGTCAAAAAATTGTCAAATGTCAAAATATTGTCAAATGTCAAAAAATTGTCAAATGTCAAAAAAAAATAACAAATGTCAAAAAATATTCGAAATGTCAAATATTGTTAAATGTCAAAAAATTGTCAGATGTCAAAAAATATTCAAAATGTCAAAAAATTGTCAAATGTCAAAAAATTGTCGAATGTCAAAAAATTGTCGGATGTCAAATAATTGTAAAATGTCAAAAAATTGTCAAATGTCAAAAAATTGTCGAATGTCAAAAAATTGTCGGATAGCAAAAAATTGTCAAATGTTAAAAATTGTCAAATGTTAAAAAATTGTCGAATGTCAGAAAATTGTTGAATGTCAAAAAATTTTTAAATGTCAAAAAAAATTGTCAAATGTCAAAAAATTGTCGAATGTCTAAAAATTGTCGGATGTCAAATAATTGTAAAATGTCAAAAAATTGTCGAATGTTAAAAATTGTCAACTGTCAAAAAATATTCAAAATGTCAAAAATTGTGAAATGTCAAATAAATGTCAAATGTCAAAAGATTGTCAAATGTCAAAAAAATTGACAAATGTCAAAAAATTGTCAAATGTCAAAAAATTGTCAAATGTCAAAAAATTGTCAAATGTCAAAAAATTTCCAAATGTTAAAAAATTGTCAAATGTCAAAAAATTGTCAAATGTCAAAAAATTGTCGGATGTCAAATAATTGTAAAATGTCAAAAAAATTGTCAAATGTCAAAATATTGTCAAATGTCAAAAAATTGTCAAATGTCAAAAAATTGTCGAATTTTAAAAAATTGTCGGATGTCAAATAATTGTAAAATGTCAAAAAATTGTCAAATGTCAAAAAATTGTCGAATGTCAAAAAATTGTCGGATGTCAAATAATTGTAAAATGTCAAATAATTGTAAAATGTCGAATGTTAAAAATTGTCAACTGTCAAAAAATATTTAAAATGTCAAAAATTGTGAAATGTCAAATAAATGTCAAATGTCAAAAAAAATTGACAAATGTCAAAAAGTTGTAAAATGTCAAAAAAATTGTCAAATGTCAAAAAAATTGTCAAATGTCAAAAAATTGTCAAATGTTAAAAAATTGTCGAATGTCAAAAAATTGTCAAATGTCAAAAAATTGTCAAATGTCAAAAAATGACAAATGTCAAAAAATATTCGAAATGTCAAAAAATTTTAAATGTCAAAAAATTGTCAGATGTCAAAAAATATTTAAAACGTCAAAAATTGTTAAAGGTTAAAAAATTGTCAAATGTTAAAAATTGTCAAATGATAAAAAATTGTCGAATGTCAAAAAATTGTCGAATGTCAAATAATTGTAAAATGTCAAAAAATTGTCGAATGTTAAAAATTGTCAACTGTCAAAAAATATTCAAAATGTCAAAAATTGTGAAATGTCAAATAAATGTCAAATGTCAAAAGATTGTCAAATGTCAAAAAAATTGAAAAATGTCAAAAAGTTGTAAAATGTCAAAGAAAATTGTCAAATGTCAAAAAAATTGTCAAATGTCAAAAAAATTGTCAAATGTCAAAAAATTGTCAAATTATAAAAAATTGTCGAATGTCAAAAAATTGTCAAATGTCAAAAAATTGTCGGATAGCAAAAAATTGTCAAATGTTAAAAATTGTCAAATGTTAAAAAATTGTCGAATGTCAGAAAATTGTTGAATGTCAAAAAAATTTTAAATGTCAAAAAAAATTGTCAAATGTCAAAAAATTGTCGAATGTCAAAAAATTGACGGATGTCAAATAATTGTAAAATGTCAAAAAATTGTCAAATGTCAAAAAATTGTCGAATGTCAAAAAATTGTCGGATAGCAAAAAATTGTCAAATGTTAAAAATTGTCAAATGTTAAAAAATTGTCGAATGTCAGAAAATTGTTGAATGTCAAAAAATTTTTAAATGTCAAAAAAAATTGTCAAATGTCAAAAAATTGTCGAATGTCAAAAAATTGTCGGATGTCAAATAATTGTAAAATGTCAAAAAATTGTCGAATGTTAAAAATTGTCAACTGTCAAAAAATATTCAAAATGTCAAAAATTGTGAAATGTCAAATAAATGTCAAATGTCAAAAGATTGTCAAATGTCAAAAAAATTGAAAAATGTCAAAAAGTTGTAAAATGTCAAAGAAAATTGTCAAATGTCAAAAAAATTGTCAAATGTCAAAAAATTGTCAAATTATAAAAAATTGTCGAATGTCAAAAAATTGTCAAATGTCAAAAATTGTCAAATGTCAAAAAAATGACAAATGTCAAAAAATATTCGAAATGTCAAAAAATTTTAAATGTCAAAAAATTGTCAGATGTCGAAAAATATTCAAATTGTCAAAAATTGTTAAATGTCAAAAAATTGTCAGATGTCAAAAAATATTCATTATGTCAAAAAATTGTCAAATGTCAAAAAATTGTCAAATGTCAAAAAATTGTCGAATGTCAAAAAATTGACGGATGTCAAATAATTGTAAAATGTCAAAAAATTGTCAAATGTCAAAAAATTGTCGAATGTCAAAAAATTGTCGGATAGCAAAAAATTGTCAAATGTTAAAAATTGTCAAATGTTAAAAAATTGTCGAATGTCAGAAAATTGTTGAATGTCAAAAAATTTTTAAATGTCAAAAAAAATTGTCAAATGTCAAAAAATTGTCGAATGTCAAAATATTGTCAAATGTCAAAAAATTGTCAAATGTCAAAAAATTGTCAGATGTCAAATAATTGTAAAATGTCAAAAAATTGTCGAATGTTAAAAATTGTCAACTGTCAAAAAATAAACAAAATGTCAAAAATTGTGAAATGTCAAATAAATGTCAAATGTCAAAAAATTGTCAAATGTCAAAAAAATATTTAAATGTCGAAAAAATTGTTAAATGTCAAAAAAATTGTCAAATGTAAAAAAGTTGTAAAATGTCAAAGAAAATTGTCAAATGTCAAAAAAATTGTCAAATGTCAAAAAATTGTCAAATGTCAAAAAATGACAAATGTCAAAAAATATTCGAAATGTCAAACAATTTTAAATGTCAAAAAATTGTCAGATGTCAAAAAATATTTAAAACGTCAAAAATTGTTAAAGGTTAAAAAATTGTCAAATGTTAAAAATTGTCAAATGTTCAAAAATTGTCAAATGTCAAAAAATTGTCGAATGTCAAAAAAATTGTCAAATGTCAAATAATTGTAAAATGTCAAAAAATTGTCAAATTATAAAAAATTGTCGAATGTCAAAAAATTGTCAAATGTCAAAAAATTGTCAAATGTCAAAAAATTGTCGAATGTCAAATAATTGTCAAATGTAAAAAAATTGTCAAATTATAAAAAATTGTCGAATGTCAAAAAATTGTCAAATGTCAAAAAAATGTCAAATGTCAAAAAAATGACAAATGTCAAAAAATATTAGAAATGTCAAAAAATTTTAAATGTCAAAAAATTGTCAGATGTCAAAAAATATTCAAATTGTCAAAAATTGTTAAATGTCAAAAAATTGTCAGATGTCAAAAAATATTCAAAATGTCAAAAAATTGTCAAATGTCAAAAAATTGTCGAATGTCAAAAAATTGTCAAATGTCAAAAAATTGTCAGATGTCAAATAATTGTAAAATGTCAAAAAATTGTCGAATGTTAAAAATTGTCAACTGTCAAATGTCAAAAGATTATCAAATGTCAAAAAATTGTCAAATGTCAAAAAAATATTCAAATGTCGAAAAAATTGTCAAATGTCAAAAAAATTGTCAAATGTTAAAAAATTGTCGAATGTCAAAAAATTGTCAAATGTCAAAAAATTGTCAAATGTCAAAAAATGACAAATGTCAAAAAATATTCAAAATGTCAAAAAATTTTAAATGTCAAAAAATTGTCAGATGTCAAAAAATATTTAAAACGTCAAAAATTGTTAAAGGTTAAAAAATTGTCAAATGTTAAAAATTGTCAAATGTTAAAAATTGTCAAATGTTAAAAAATTGTCGAATGTCAGAAAATTGTTGAATGTCAAAAAATTTTTAAATGTCAAAAAAAATTGTCAAATGTTAAAAAATTGTGGAATGTCAAAAAATTGTCGAATGTCAAATAATTGTAAAATGTCAAAAAATTGTCGAATGTTAAAAATTGTCAACTGTCAAAAAATATTTAAAATGTCAAGAATTGTGAAATGTCAAATAAATGTCAAATGTCAAAAGATTGTCAAATGTCAAAAAAATTGAAAAATGTCAAAAAGTTGTAAAATGTCAAAGAAAATTGTCAAATGTCAAAAAAATGACAAATGTCAAAAAATATTCGAAATGTCAAAAAATTTTAAATGTCAAAAAATATTCAAATTGTCAAAAATTGTTAAATGTCAAAAAATTGTCAGATGTCAAAAAATATTCAAAATGTCAAAAAATTGTCAGATGTCAAAAAATATTCAAAATGTCAAAAAAATTGTCAAATGTCAAAAAATTGTCAAATGTCAAAAAATTGTCGAATGTCAAAAAATTGACGGATGTCAAATAATTGTAAAATGTCAAAAAATTGTCAAATGTTAAAAATTGTCAACTGTCAAAAAATATTCAAAATGTCAAAAATTGTGAAATGTCAAATAAATGTCAAATGTCAAAAGATTGTCAAATGTCATAAAATTGTCAAATGTCAAAAAAATGACAAATGTCAAAAAATATTCGAAATGTCAAAAAATTTTAAATGTCAAAAAATATTCAAATTGTCAAAAATTGTTAAATGTCAAAAAATTGTCAGATGTCAAAAAATATTCAAAATGTCAAAAAATATTCAAAATGTCAAAAAAATTGTCAAATGTCAAAAAATTGTCAAATGTCAAAAAATTGTCGAATGTCAAAAAATTGACGGATGTCAAATAATTGTAAAATGTCAAAAAATTGTCAAATGTCAAAAAATTGTCGAATGTTAAAAATTGTCGAATGTCAGAAAATTGTTGAATGTCAAAAAATTGTCGGATGTCAAATAATTGTAAAATGTCAAAAAATTGTCGAATGTTAAAAATTGTCAACTGTCAAAAAATATTCAAAATGTCAAAAATTGTGAAATGTCAAATAAATGTCAAATGTCAAAAGATTGTCAAATGTCATAAAATTGTCAAATGTCAAAAAAATGACAAATGTCAAAAAATATTCGAAATGTCAAAAAATTTTAAATGTCAAAAAATATTCAAATTGTCAAAAATTGTTAAATGTCAAAAAATTGTCAGATGTCAAAAAATATTCAAAATGTCAAAAAATATTCAAAATGTCAAAAAAATTGTCAAATGTCAAAAAATTGTCAAATGTCAAAAAATTGTCGAATGTCAAAAAATTGACGGATGTCAAATAATTGTAAAATGTCAAAAAATTGTCAAATGTCAAAAAATTGTCGAATGTCAAAAAATTGTCGGATAGCAAAAAATTGTCAAATGTTAAAAATTGTCAAATGTTAAAAAATTGTCGAATGTCAGAAAATTGTTGAATGTCAAAAAATTGTCGGATGTCAAATAATTGTAAAATGTCAAAAAATTGTCGAATGTTAAAAATTGTCAACTGTCAAAAAATATTCAAAATGTCAAAAATTGTTAAATGTCAAATAAATGTCAAAAGATTGTCAAATGTCAAAAAAATTGAAAAATGTCAAAAAGTTGTAAAATGTCAAAGAAAATTGTCAAATGTCAAAAAAATTGTCAAATGTCAAAAAAATTGTCAAATGTCAAAAAATTGTCAAATTATAAAAAATTGTCGAATGTCAAAAAATTGTCAAATGTCAAAAATTGTCAAATGTCAAAAAAATGACAAATGTCAAAAAATATTCGAAATGTCAAAAAATTTTAAATGTCAAAAAATTGTCAGATGTCGAAAAATATTCAAATTGTCAAAAATTGTTAAATGTCAAAAAATTGTCAGATGTCAAAAAATATTCATTATGTCAAAAAATTGTCAAATGTCAAAAAATTGTCAAATGTCAAAAAATTGTCGAATGTCAAAAAATTGACGGATGTCAAATAATTGTAAAATGTCAAAAAATTGTCAAATGTCAAAAAATTGTCGAATGTCAAAAAATTGTCGGATAGCAAAAAATTGTCAAATGTTAAAAATTGTCAAATGTTAAAAAATTGTCGAATGTCAGAAAATTGTCAAATGTCAAAAAAATTGTCAAATGTCAAAAAAATTGTCAAATGTCAAAAAATTGTCAAATTATAAAAAATTGTCGAATGTCAAAAAATTGTCAAATGTCAAAAATTGTCAAATGTCAAAAAAATGACAAATGTCAAAAAATATTCGAAATGTCAAAAAATTTTAAATGTCAAAAAATTGTCAGATGTCAAAAAATATTCAAATTGTCAAAAATTGTTAAATGTCAAAAAATTTTCAGATGTCAAAAAATATTCATTATGTCAAAAAATTGTCAGATGTCAAAAAATATTCAAAATGTCAAAAAATTGTCAAATGTCAAAAAATTGTCAAATGTCAAAAAATTGTCGAATTTTAAAAAATTGTCGGATGTCAAATAATTGTAAAATGTCAAAAAATTGTCAAATGTCAAAAAATTGTCGAATGTCAAAAAATTGTCGGATGTCAAATAATTGTAAAATGTCAAAAAATTGTCAAATGTCAAAAAATTGTCGAATGTCAAAAAATTGTCGGATAGCAAAAAATTGTCAAATGTTAAAAATTGTCAAATGTTAAAAAATTGTCGAATGTCAGAAAATTGTTGAATGTCAAAAAATTTTTAAATGTCAAAAAAAATTGTCAAATGTCAAAAAATTGTCGAATGTCAAAAAATTGTCGGATGTCAAATAATTGTAAAATGTCAAAAAATTGTCGAATGTTAAAAATTGTCAACTGTCAAAAAATATTCAAAATGTCAAAAATTGTGAAATGTCAAATAAATGTCAAATGTCAAAAGATTGTCAAATGTCAAAAAAATTGACAAATGTCAAAAAATTGTCAAATGTCAAAAAATTGTCAAATGTCAAAAAATTGTCAAATGTCAAAAAATTTCCAAATGTCAAAAAATTGTCAAATGTCAAAAAATTGTCAAATGAGAAAAATTGTCGAATGTCAAAAAATTGTCGGATAGCAAAAAATTGTCAAATGTTAAAAATTGTCAAATGTTAAAAAATTGTCAAATGTCAGAAAATTGTTGAATGTCAAAAAATTTTTAAATGTCAAAAAAAATTGTCAAATGTCAAAAAATTGTCGAATGTCAAAAAATTGTCGGATGTCAAATAATTGTAAAATGTCAAAAAATTGTCGAATGTTAAAAATTGTCAACTGTCAAAAAATATTCAAAATGTCAAAAATTGTGAAATGTCAAATAAATGTCAAATGTCAAAAGATTGTCAAATGTCAAAAAAAATTGACAAATGTCAAAAAATTGTCAAATGTCAAAAAATTGTCAAATGTCAAAAAATTGTCAAATGTCAAAATATTGTCAAATGTCAAAAAATTGTCAAATGTCAAAAAATTGTCAAATGTCAAAAAAAAATAACAAATGTCAAAAAATATTCGAAATGTCAAATATTGTTAAATGTCAAAAAATTGTCAGATGTCAAAAAATATTCAAAATGTCAAAAAATTGTCAAATGTCAAATGTCAAAAAATTGTCGAATTTTAAAAAATTGTCGGATGTCAAATAATTGTAAAATGTCAAAAAATTGTCAAATGTCAAAAAATTGTCGAATGTCAAAAAATTGTCGGATGTCAAATAATTGTAAAATGTCAAAAAATTGTCAAATGTCAAAAAATTGTCGAATGTCAAAAAATTGTCGGATAGCAAAAAATTGTCAAATGTTAAAAATTGTCAAATGTTAAAAAATTGTCGAATGTCAGAAAATTGTTGAATGTCAAAAAATTTTTAAATGTCAAAAAAAATTGTCAAATGTCAAAAAATTGTCGAATGTCAAAAAATTGTCGGATGTCAAATAATTGTAAAATGTCAAAAAATTGTCGAATGTTAAAAATTGTCAACTGTCAAAAAATATTCAAAATGTCAAAAATTGTGAAATGTCAAATAAATGTCAAATGTCAAAAGATTGTCAAATGTCAAAAAAAATTGACAAATGTCAAAAAATTGTCAAATGTCAAAAAAGTTTCAAATGTCAAAAAATTGTCAAATGTCAAAATATTGTCAAATGTCAAAAAATTGTCAAATGTCAAAAAAAAATAACAAATGTCAAAAAATATTCGAAATGTCAAATATTGTTAAATGTCAAAAAATTGTCAGATGTCAAAAAATATTCAAAATGTCAAAAAATTGTCAAATGTCAAAAAATTGTCGAATGTCAAAAAATTGTCGGATGTCAAATAATTGTAAAATGTCAAAAAATTGTCAAATGTCAAAAAATTGTCGAATGTCAAAAAATTGTCGGATAGCAAAAAATTGTCAAATGTTAAAAATTGTCAAATGTTAAAAAATTGTCGAATGTCAGAAAATTGTTGAATGTCAAAAAATTTTTAAATGTCAAAAAAAATTGTCAAATGTCAAAAAATTGTCGAATGTCTAAAAATTGTCGGATGTCAAATAATTGTAAAATGTCAAAAAATTGTCGAATGTTAAAAATTGTCAACTGTCAAAAAATATTCAAAATGTCAAAAATTGTGAAATGTCAAATAAATGTCAAATGTCAAAAGATTGTCAAATGTCAAAAAAATTGACAAATGTCAAAAAATTGTCAAATGTCAAAAAATTGTCAAATGTCAAAAAATTGTCAAATGTCAAAAAATTTCCAAATGTTAAAAAATTGTCAAATGTCAAAAAATTGTCAAATGTCAAAAAATTGTCGGATGTCAAATAATTGTAAAATGTCAAAAAAATTGTCAAATGTCAAAATATTGTCAAATGTCAAAAAATTGTCAAATGTCAAAAAATTGTCGAATTTTAAAAAATTGTCGGATGTCAAATAATTGTAAAATGTCAAAAAATTGTCAAATGTCAAAAAATTGTCGAATGTCAAAAAATTGTCGGATGTCAAATAATTGTAAAATGTCAAATAATTGTAAAATGTCGAATGTTAAAAATTGTCAACTGTCAAAAAATATTTAAAATGTCAAAAATTGTGAAATGTCAAATAAATGTCAAATGTCAAAAAAAATTGACAAATGTCAAAAAGTTGTAAAATGTCAAAAAAATTGTCAAATGTCAAAAAAATTGTCAAATGTCAAAAAATTGTCAAATGTTAAAAAATTGTCGAATGTCAAAAAATTGTCAAATGTCAAAAAATTGTCAAATGTCAAAAAATGACAAATGTCAAAAAATATTCGAAATGTCAAAAAATTTTAAATGTCAAAAAATTGTCAGATGTCAAAAAATATTTAAAACGTCAAAAATTGTTAAAGGTTAAAAAATTGTCAAATGTTAAAAATTGTCAAATGATAAAAAATTGTCGAATGTCAAAAAATTGTCGAATGTCAAATAATTGTAAAATGTCAAAAAATTGTCGAATGTTAAAAATTGTCAACTGTCAAAAAATATTCAAAATGTCAAAAATTGTGAAATGTCAAATAAATGTCAAATGTCAAAAGATTGTCAAATGTCAAAAAAATTGAAAAATGTCAAAAAGTTGTAAAATGTCAAAGAAAATTGTCAAATGTCAAAAAAATTGTCAAATGTCAAAAAAATTGTCAAATGTCAAAAAATTGTCAAATTATAAAAAATTGTCGAATGTCAAAAAATTGTCAAATGTCAAAAAATTGTCGGATAGCAAAAAATTGTCAAATGTTAAAAATTGTCAAATGTTAAAAAATTGTCGAATGTCAGAAAATTGTTGAATGTCAAAAAAATTTTAAATGTCAAAAAAAATTGTCAAATGTCAAAAAATTGTCGAATGTCAAAAAATTGACGGATGTCAAATAATTGTAAAATGTCAAAAAATTGTCAAATGTCAAAAAATTGTCGAATGTCAAAAAATTGTCGGATAGCAAAAAATTGTCAAATGTTAAAAATTGTCAAATGTTAAAAAATTGTCGAATGTCAGAAAATTGTTGAATGTCAAAAAATTTTTAAATGTCAAAAAAAATTGTCAAATGTCAAAAAATTGTCGAATGTCAAAAAATTGTCGGATGTCAAATAATTGTAAAATGTCAAAAAATTGTCGAATGTTAAAAATTGTCAACTGTCAAAAAATATTCAAAATGTCAAAAATTGTGAAATGTCAAATAAATGTCAAATGTCAAAAGATTGTCAAATGTCAAAAAAATTGAAAAATGTCAAAAAGTTGTAAAATGTCAAAGAAAATTGTCAAATGTCAAAAAAATTGTCAAATGTCAAAAAATTGTCAAATTATAAAAAATTGTCGAATGTCAAAAAATTGTCAAATGTCAAAAATTGTCAAATGTCAAAAAAATGACAAATGTCAAAAAATATTCGAAATGTCAAAAAATTTTAAATGTCAAAAAATTGTCAGATGTCGAAAAATATTCAAATTGTCAAAAATTGTTAAATGTCAAAAAATTGTCAGATGTCAAAAAATATTCATTATGTCAAAAAATTGTCAAATGTCAAAAAATTGTCAAATGTCAAAAAATTGTCGAATGTCAAAAAATTGACGGATGTCAAATAATTGTAAAATGTCAAAAAATTGTCAAATGTCAAAAAATTGTCGAATGTCAAAAAATTGTCGGATAGCAAAAAATTGTCAAATGTTAAAAATTGTCAAATGTTAAAAAATTGTCGAATGTCAGAAAATTGTTGAATGTCAAAAAATTTTTAAATGTCAAAAAAAATTGTCAAATGTCAAAAAATTGTCGAATGTCAAAATATTGTCAAATGTCAAAAAATTGTCAAATGTCAAAAAATTGTCAGATGTCAAATAATTGTAAAATGTCAAAAAATTGTCGAATGTTAAAAATTGTCAACTGTCAAAAAATAAACAAAATGTCAAAAATTGTGAAATGTCAAATAAATGTCAAATGTCAAAAAATTGTCAAATGTCAAAAAAATATTTAAATGTCGAAAAAATTGTTAAATGTCAAAAAAATTGTCAAATGTAAAAAAGTTGTAAAATGTCAAAGAAAATTGTCAAATGTCAAAAAAATTGTCAAATGTCAAAAAATTGTCAAATGTCAAAAAATGACAAATGTCAAAAAATATTCGAAATGTCAAACAATTTTAAATGTCAAAAAATTGTCAGATGTCAAAAAATATTTAAAACGTCAAAAATTGTTAAAGGTTAAAAAATTGTCAAATGTTAAAAATTGTCAAATGTTCAAAAATTGTCAAATGTCAAAAAATTGTCGAATGTCAAAAAAATTGTCAAATGTCAAATAATTGTAAAATGTCAAAAAATTGTCAAATTATAAAAAATTGTCGAATGTCAAAAAATTGTCAAATGTCAAAAAATTGTCAAATGTCAAAAAATTGTCGAATGTCAAATAATTGTCAAATGTAAAAAAATTGTCAAATTATAAAAAATTGTCGAATGTCAAAAAATTGTCAAATGTCAAAAAAATGTCAAATGTCAAAAAAATGACAAATGTCAAAAAATATTAGAAATGTCAAAAAATTTTAAATGTCAAAAAATTGTCAGATGTCAAAAAATATTCAAATTGTCAAAAATTGTTAAATGTCAAAAAATTGTCAGATGTCAAAAAATATTCAAAATGTCAAAAAATTGTCAAATGTCAAAAAATTGTCGAATGTCAAAAAATTGTCAAATGTCAAAAAATTGTCAGATGTCAAATAATTGTAAAATGTCAAAAAATTGTCGAATGTTAAAAATTGTCAACTGTCAAATGTCAAAAGATTATCAAATGTCAAAAAATTGTCAAATGTCAAAAAAATATTCAAATGTCGAAAAAATTGTCAAATGTCAAAAAAATTGTCAAATGTTAAAAAATTGTCGAATGTCAAAAAATTGTCAAATGTCAAAAAATTGTCAAATGTCAAAAAATGACAAATGTCAAAAAATATTCAAAATGTCAAAAAATTTTAAATGTCAAAAAATTGTCAGATGTCAAAAAATATTTAAAACGTCAAAAATTGTTAAAGGTTAAAAAATTGTCAAATGTTAAAAATTGTCAAATGTTAAAAATTGTCAAATGTTAAAAAATTGTCGAATGTCAGAAAATTGTTGAATGTCAAAAAATTTTTAAATGTCAAAAAAAATTGTCAAATGTTAAAAAATTGTGGAATGTCAAAAAATTGTCGAATGTCAAATAATTGTAAAATGTCAAAAAATTGTCGAATGTTAAAAATTGTCAACTGTCAAAAAATATTTAAAATGTCAAGAATTGTGAAATGTCAAATAAATGTCAAATGTCAAAAGATTGTCAAATGTCAAAAAAATTGAAAAATGTCAAAAAGTTGTAAAATGTCAAAGAAAATTGTCAAATGTCAAAAAAATTGTCAAATGTCAAAAAAATTGTCAAATGTCAAAAAATGGTCAAATTATAAAAAATTGTCGAATGTCAAAAAATTGTCAAATGTCATAAAATTGTCAAATGTCAAAAAAATGACAAATGTCAAAAAATATTCGAAATGTCAAAAAATTTTAAATGTCAAAAAATATTCAAATTGTCAAAAATTGTTAAATGTCAAAAAATTGTCAGATGTCAAAAAATATTCAAAATGTCAAAAAATTGTCAGATGTCAAAAAATATTCAAAATGTCAAAAAAATTGTCAAATGTCAAAAAATTGTCAAATGTCAAAAAATTGTCGAATGTCAAAAAATTGACGGATGTCAAATAATTGTAAAATGTCAAAAAATTGTCAAATGTTAAAAATTGTCAACTGTCAAAAAATATTCAAAATGTCAAAAATTGTGAAATGTCAAATAAATGTCAAATGTCAAAAGATTGTCAAATGTCATAAAATTGTCAAATGTCAAAAAAATGACAAATGTCAAAAAATATTCGAAATGTCAAAAAATTTTAAATGTCAAAAAATATTCAAATTGTCAAAAATTGTTAAATGTCAAAAAATTGTCAGATGTCAAAAAATATTCAAAATGTCAAAAAATATTCAAAATGTCAAAAAAATTGTCAAATGTCAAAAAATTGTCAAATGTCAAAAAATTGTCGAATGTCAAAAAATTGACGGATGTCAAATAATTGTAAAATGTCAAAAAATTGTCAAATGTCAAAAAATTGTCGAATGTTAAAAATTGTCGAATGTCAGAAAATTGTTGAATGTCAAAAAATTGTCGGATGTCAAATAATTGTAAAATGTCAAAAAATTGTCGAATGTTAAAAATTGTCAACTGTCAAAAAATATTCAAAATGTCAAAAATTGTGAAATGTCAAATAAATGTCAAATGTCAAAAGATTGTCAAATGTCATAAAATTGTCAAATGTCAAAAAAATGACAAATGTCAAAAAATATTCGAAATGTCAAAAAATTTTAAATGTCAAAAAATATTCAAATTGTCAAAAATTGTTAAATGTCAAAAAATTGTCAGATGTCAAAAAATATTCAAAATGTCAAAAAATATTCAAAATGTCAAAAAAATTGTCAAATGTCAAAAAATTGTCAAATGTCAAAAAATTGTCGAATGTCAAAAAATTGACGGATGTCAAATAATTGTAAAATGTCAAAAAATTGTCAAATGTCAAAAAATTGTCGAATGTCAAAAAATTGTCGGATAGCAAAAAATTGTCAAATGTTAAAAATTGTCAAATGTTAAAAAATTGTCGAATGTCAGAAAATTGTTGAATGTCAAAAAATTGTCGGATGTCAAATAATTGTAAAATGTCAAAAAATTGTCGAATGTTAAAAATTGTCAACTGTCAAAAAATATTCAAAATGTCAAAAATTGTTAAATGTCAAATAAATGTCAAAAGATTGTCAAATGTCAAAAAAATTGAAAAATGTCAAAAAGTTGTAAAATGTCAAAGAAAATTGTCAAATGTCAAAAAAATTGTCAAATGTCAAAAAAATTGTCAAATGTCAAAAAATTGTCAAATTATAAAAAATTGTCGAATGTCAAAAAATTGTCAAATGTCAAAAATTGTCAAATGTCAAAAAAATGACAAATGTCAAAAAATATTCGAAATGTCAAAAAATTTTAAATGTCAAAAAATTGTCAGATGTCGAAAAATATTCAAATTGTCAAAAATTGTTAAATGTCAAAAAATTGTCAGATGTCAAAAAATATTCATTATGTCAAAAAATTGTCAAATGTCAAAAAATTGTCAAATGTCAAAAAATTGTCGAATGTCAAAAAATTGACGGATGTCAAATAATTGTAAAATGTCAAAAAATTGTCAAATGTCAAAAAATTGTCGAATGTCAAAAAATTGTCGGATAGCAAAAAATTGTCAAATGTTAAAAATTGTCAAATGTTAAAAAATTGTCGAATGTCAGAAAATTGTCAAATGTCAAAAAAATTGTCAAATGTCAAAAAAATTGTCAAATGTCAAAAAATTGTCAAATTATAAAAAATTGTCGAATGTCAAAAAATTGTCAAATGTCAAAAATTGTCAAATGTCAAAAAAATGACAAATGTCAAAAAATATTCGAAATGTCAAAAAATTTTAAATGTCAAAAAATTGTCAGATGTCAAAAAATATTCAAATTGTCAAAAATTGTTAAATGTCAAAAAATTTTCAGATGTCAAAAAATATTCATTATGTCAAAAAATTGTCAAATGTCAAAAAATTGTCAAATGTCAAAAAATTGTCAAATGTCAAAAAATTGTCGAATGTCAAAAAATTGACGGATGTCAAATAATTGTAAAATGTCAAAAAATTGTCAAATGTCAAAAAATTGTCGAATGTCAAAAAATTGTCGGATAGCAAAAAATTGTCAAATGTTAAAAATTGTCAAATGTTAAAAAATTGTCGAATGTCAGAAAATTGTTGAATGTCAAAAAAATTTTATATGTCAAAAAAAATTGTCAAATGTCAAAAAATTGTCGAATGTCAAAAAATTGTCGGATGTCAAATAATTGTAATATGTCAAAAAATTGTCGAATGTTAAAAATTGTCAACTGTCAAAAAATATTCAAAATGTCAAAAATTGTGAAATGTCAAATAAATGTCAAATGTTAAAAGATTGTCAAATGTCAAAAAAAATTGACAAATGTCAAAAAATTGTCAAATGTCAAAAAATTGTCGGATGTCAAATAATTGTAAAATGTCAAAAAATTGTCAAATGTCAAAATATTGTCAAATGTCAAAAAATTGTCAAATGTCAAAAAATTGTCAGATGTCAATTAATTGTAAAATGTCAAAAAATTGTCGAATGTTAAAAATTGTCAACTGTCAAAAAATATTCAAAATGTCAAAAATTGTGAAATGTCAAATGTCAAAAGATTGTCAAATGTCAAAAAATGTCAAAAAATTTTAAATGTCAAAAAATTGTCAGATGTCAAAAAATATTTAAAACGTCAAAAATTGTTAAAGGTTAAAAAATTGTCAAATGTTAAAAATTGTCAAATGTTAAAAATTGTCAAATGTTAAAAAATTGTCGAATGTCAAAAAATTGTCGAATGTCAAAAAATTGTCGAATGTCAAATAATTGTAAAATGTCAAAAAATTGTCGAATGTTAAAAATTGTCAACTGTCAAAAAATATTCAAAATGTCAAAAATTGTGAAATGTCAAATAAATGTCAAATGTCAAAAGATTGTCAAATGTAAAAAAAATTGACAAATGTCAAAAAGTTGTAAACTGTCAAAAAAATTGTCAAATGTCAAAAAATTGTCAAATGTCAAAAAATTGTCGAATGTTAAAAATTGTCAACTGTCAAAAAATATTCAAAATGTCAAAAATTGTTAAATGTCAAATAAATGTCAAATGTCAAAAGATTGTCAAATGTCAAAAAAATTGAAAAATGTCAAAAAGTTGTAAAATGTCAAAGAAAATTGTCAAATGTCAAAAAAATTGTCAAATGTCAAAAAAATTGTCGAATGTCAAAAAATTGTCAAATGTCAAAAAATTGTCGAATGTCAAATAATTGTAAAATGGGGTGGGGGATGTTAAAGGGGTGCCACTTGGAAACAGCAGAATAACATTTTTAATTAAACCTTTCCCTTGATTTAAAATTCGACGTGTTTTTTGTTTTTCTTACATTTACGCAAAATCAAATGTTATTTGTACTGGCTGGTTTTGAAATGAATGCACCGTATATCAAATTTGACTTGTACAGGGTGCTATGTAGACTAGGTTATTACAGCAAACAAAATGCTCTATTCGGTTGTTTAAATCCTTTGAACTTAAATGAACGTTTTATTACAAAAATATATACTGGCTTTTAGCGGCCGGCGTCTCGAAAGATCGTTTGTAATTAACTGGAATAAGATATTTTAATGGACTGACTGACTGCCTGTAAAATTTATCGTTCGTTAATTGAATGATACCGATATAAATTTCAAGTGAATGAGAAAATGTGCGTATCAAAGAGTTTAAAATTAAGGGCCGTTAAAACGTAAATTTTTGAGGTAATTAAACCTTTTTTATTTTTTATATAAATAATGGATTTATTTTTATTTTTACGTAAACCCTTTTTTCGTTAACCGTGAATTTTTATACTCACGGCTGGGTCGACAAGAGTGCCAGAGGTGGCCAACTTGATTAGACCCAAGATCTACTGTTTACTGACTAAACCCTGTGCGATCACATACTTCTTGAAATTTTAAAGGAAACAATATAGTTCAGTATACAATTAGGTAGCATTTTTTATGTTATTAAGAGGGAAAACATGACATTTTAAGTTATTCTTAGTAACTACTTATTTATAATAACCCAGGACCATAATCTGCCCTGTGGCGACGAATGGAAGCGAGACGTGGACTCTGAACCAAAGAGAAATAAACAAACTGCTGGTATAGGAACGTAAGATCCTGCGAGCCATTTACGGTTCCTGTAAGGATGCTAACACGCAAGAATGGAGATGTCGACATAATCATGAGCTTCAACAACTATTTGGGAAAGAGAGCCTTACTAGGCATATGAAGGCTAATAGGCTTAGATGGGCAGGTCATGTAATAAGGAGCGACGATCAGCGCCTTATAAACACAGCTTTTTGGGAGAGACCGGTTGGCAGAAGATCAGTAGGACGCCCCAGAAACCGATGGAAGAAAAGCTGTAACGGCAGACCTTAGGAAGATGGGCATCACACAGTGGGAATTAGAGGCACAAGTCCGCCAAGGATTGAGGGAAGTAGTGAATGCGGCCAACACTCACGACGAGTTGTAGAGCCAAGCAAGAAAAAGAACTACTTATTTATATTAGTGTGAGCATTTCGTTCGAGCAACTTTCACTAGATTAGCAAAGTCACAGGTTTGTAGAAGTTTGTAGGTGGAAATTGAAATTCAATGCATGAGCGTTTGTTAAGTGAGCAACGGTGTTTACTACTTTTTATTTGTTTTAAGTGGAAAAATAAATACAAAGTTTTTGGTAAAAAGCTCATTTATTTAATATAAAATTTATCTTATGTACTTATAATAATTAACATTCTTCAGTAGATACAGTAACGTCAAAGCAAAGACAGAAAAACACTACATGAATCTATAATTTTGACTAGGAATCCAAAATCAGCTTTTAAATCAAAAATTATTAAAAGTTAAGTAGAGTTATGCTGCCGAGCTCTGAAGATATCTGGTACGCGATATGAGTTAGGATGGGGATTTTCCGGGAACAGGGGTGTGTATTTGCTCTGACAACAGAAATACGCTTGCAGTTTATCAGATATGCACCACAGAATCAAAACTTATTATGTATAATTATGAAGAATTTTTTAGTCGGTAGGAAAAGGAAAACAACGGGAGAGCATAGATTAAAGCGGAGGATTGTAGACCAGGGCAAAACTTTCGCGTATAGAAAATTGTATGGATGGACGGCCATGGTAATTGGAATTACACAAATACATTAACACCAACAGAAAACAGAAAGGGTGGATACCAGATAATGAGTTTATTCCATAACCCCCTAGGTGTCCCATCCAGGACCACTTTAACAATTTTTGTAGAGGACGTTGCTCCACTGGCCCTGATCCTAGTGGTCTGTTCTATAACCTCAAACTCCCCTTTCAGGCTAGTTCGGGATACTTCTCCTTATGCAGCTTTTGTATACTCGTCCCCATCTCTAAGTCATCAGGCTCAACCATAACTACTTTGACCGCTTCACTGTCAGAAATAAGCGGGTTTCCAACCATGACCACAGTGTTAGTATACACCGATTCATCCCATTGCAGTCCCTGTACCTTCTCAAATATATCCATATTTTCTGTGGCTTCCAGGCTCTCTGGAGAGCTCAGCCTCGACGCACGGCATGTGCATATGCATGTGCACTGCGTGCCTCCTACAGTCTGGTTCGCTATTACTGCTTCGCTATTCTGCCCAGCCTGTATTCCAATGCTGACCATACTTTTTCCCTCGGTTTGCACGTTGACTGTCGTCCTCCATATCACTTGGTGATATCTCTGTGTCCCTAATACCCTCACTGTATCCTTTAATTCTTCTGGCCTCCTGCTCCAGCTGCCTGGAAATCGTCTTAATTTCGACCTTGGTGTTCACATTTTTTTTAATTAGTACCATTAGTTGGGCGGTCCTTTCTACCATCTTTTCGATCGCCCCATGCAAAACCTGCATCTCCGACCTTCCCCTCTTCTCCTTTGGAGTGCCTTGCCTCTTCCTCTTTTTCTCCGGCTGCTTGATATCCTCCACCTCCTCGTCATGCGTTCCTATGACTTCTTCATTTTCTTTCCTTCTACTGTCTAACTCCTTATTCTTTCTGATCTCATTCAAAGAGAATATAGGACTTTCCTCTAGTTCCTCATCCTGAAAGCCTTCATTGTCCCCCCCACATCTGGCGTTACGTTACCGGATCCTTGTGGAGTCATAAAAACCTCTTCAGTCTCATTTGCCGGTCCTCTCTTCGTTGGAGTACGCGCAATCGCAGCCCTCCTTACGAAGGGATCCTCGGTACTCTCCCAGTCGTATGTCCTGTCCTCAATCCCATCCTTTCTTAAATTTGTATTTGTATTTGTGTTTGTATCCATATTGAATCCCACGAGTAGCTAGGGAAAATTCCGTCCACCCCAGCAGAGCCCCGCATGCAAGGGTAAGGCAGTATACACCAGGAGGTTGCCACACTCCCAGGGGATCGTTTACGGTGCTCTAACCCTCGCACCTTCCATACCCTCGGCACGATGCCTTACGCCTTAGTATTGGGGATTTTTTATCGTGGTTAACTCCTCTAGGCATTTTATCACGGTTACCTCCGGACGCAGTGGCCTCCGCTGCCTACACCAAACACAGCATGACCGCCTCCCCCATACCGCTGGTTTTTTATCGAGTTTTAACTACTCTAGATCCGCTGGGTTCTGTAATAGAGAAAAACAGGTCCGCCGCGAGAAGGCACCCAAGTCGGTCTTGCAGATGAAGAGGCTGTTGACTTCGCATTACATCCGCCTGGGAAAGGCATGGTATAACCCATACCTCGACGCATCCTCCTTTTTTTTTTGAGCGGTGGATGCATCCATGTCCCTTGGACCCAACCTAACCTAACCTAACCTAACCTAACCTAACCTAACCTAACCTAACCTAATTTGAAGTAATATTTTTTTTTGGTTTTTGAATTTTTGAAAATTCGAAAAAGTGTCAAAAGTTCGGAATTAAGAAGAACGCTTAAACACGTATCGAATATTTTTCAATTCTCTATAGGATGACATGAAAATCTCGATGTTTTTTTTTCAAAAAGTTAACCTTTCGTCATATCTCGAAAACGGCTCGATAAAAGCATCCAAACTTTCGATAGACAGATAGTCCTCAAGGTGCTCTACCATTTAGCGAAAACCCCGTTCCGATCCGAATCCGAAAGCGCTACTAACATATGATATCGAAACAAAAAAACCAAAAATACGGAAAACAGTACTAACTTTTTCCTCGACACATGTACTTTGAAATCATCTTCATATTCTTGTTTCTCGTCATCGATTTTGTGATAAAAAAACTTTGAATTTTTTCGATCCGACGCAGCGTTACGAAACTAGGAAACGACTGCAGATAAGTCAAAAATAACGTCAAATTCGTATTTTCCGGACCCCAAATACCCCGAAAACCACATTTTTTTCGATAACAAAATGTATCGACTTTTGATGCATGCGCAGTAGCGAGCGGATAACGATAGCTATGCGCAGTCGACGGATTCGAGTTCGGCGACCCCGAAAACCCTTGTATACCGATTTTCAGCTCTCTAGCTGTATTTTCGTATTTCGCGTATCACCTGTCAAATGTCAATATCTTGAAACGCTATATCTCGGCCATCTTAAAAGATAGATATATCGAGTTTGGTATCAAATTGAAGGTCTCGACGAGCCCTATCGATTGACGTACACCGTTTTTTTTTCGACTACTTATCGAAAAATTTCAAAGTCCCGAGAGAGACATTTTGAAGGGAAAATCGAAAAATCTCAAATGAAACGTTCATACACGTGTCAAATATTTTTTTGCGAAACGTATAGAAATAAAAAAAAAAAATTTTGTTTAAATTTTTTTTTGAAAAATCGAAAAGTGGTCGAAAATTTAAAATAAGAAAAACGCTCGGACAGGTAACTTTTATTTTTCAATTCTCTATACGATGACATAAAAATCTCGATTTTTTTTGGTTTTTGAATTTTTTGAAAATTCGAAAAAGTGGTCAAAAATTCAAAATGAAGAAAAACGCTTAAACACGTGTCGAATATTTTTCAATTCTCTATAGGATGACATGAAAATCTCGATTTTTTTTTTTTTCAAAAAGTTAACCTTTCGTCATATCTCGAAAACGGCTCGATAAAAGCATCCAAACTTTCGATAGACAGATAGTCCTCAAGGTGCTCTACCATTTAGCGAAAACCCCGTTCCGATCCGAATCCGAAAGCGCTACTAACCTAACCTAACCTAACCTAACCTAACCCTAACCTAACCTAACCTAACCTAACCTAACCTAACCTAACCTAACCTAACCTAACCTAACCTAACCTAACCTAACCTAACCTAACCTAACCTAACCTAACCTAACCTAACCTAACCCAACCTAACCTAACCTAACCTAACCTTTTTTTTTTGTTTGTGGAAGTGGGGAATCTTCAACAAGACTGGCGGCTGGATAATCCAGCCAGTGTGGGTTTCTAACCCCCCCGATTCTACAGCACATATGCCTCCCGCATTGCAGAAGATATATACACTGTCGCCTCGAGGTAGCCAGCGTCGCCACTAAACCCCACTCCCCTCCCCCGAAATCTGGGACCACCCTTGCGGGCATTACTTCAGAATTCGGAGGGGTCTGCTTCTACGCAAAAGGATCTATTCCGTCTCTTCCTCCCTTCTTTCTCTATCCTGAGCGATTCTCTCTTCGGTCTTCTTTTCCCATGATATTTTTGAACAGGTCTCTTATTACCTCCCAGGTTTGCGCAGACTCCATCATACACTCTACCAGGTTCTCGATCCTTAGTATTAGTTCCAACTTGCTTTCCACTTCTGCCCTCTCATTTTGCCACCTTATGCAACTAAATATAGTATGCTGTGCGTCGTCCCTATCTCCACAGTACATACACATCTCATCCCTAGCCTTCCCAATTCGGTGCGTGTACACCCTGTATGACCCATGTCCTGACAATACCTGCGTGGTAAAATAGTCTAGCCTCCGATGTCTACATTTCAGCCATCCCTCCAAATCCGGTATAATTTTCCTCGTCCATACACCCTTGCAATTTTCTTCCCTGAGTCTTTCTAACCACTTTTCCTGTGTTTCCCTCTCTATCAGTCTTTTATTTTCCCTACCCCTTTTCCACAACTGTATCCTTTCCTCGACCAGCAAATCTATTGGTGGTATTCCCGTGATGACCTGTATTGCGTCGTTTGATATAGTTCTGTATCCTGACGCAATCCTCAACAGTATCACCCTTTGTACCCTTGTCAAGTCATCTTTATATTTATTGTTCTTTAGTGCTGCTCCCCATATTGGGGCCCCGTACAGTAGTATTGACTTGACCACCCCCCACAAAATCCTTCTCTTCTGATCTCCTGGTCCTCCAATGTTAGGGAGTATCCTGCCCAATGCCGTTGCTCTAGCCCCCGCCTTTCTTGTTATCTCCCTGATGTGCGTTCTAAAAGACATACCTCTGTCCAGCCATATTCCTAGGTATTTTGCCTCCTTTGTAGGTTCGATGCTATATCTCCCCAACTCAAATTTTACATTCCCTCCCCTGGGTCCATATAATATCAGTGCCGACGTCTTCTCTGGTGCTATCTTCATCTTTTTCTCCTTCATCCATCTACTGATGGCCCACATTGCCTCGTTTACACATATTTCCAAGTGCTCTCTATTCGTCGCCGTGGCTACTATTGCGACGTCATCTGCAAAGCCGACCACCTCCACTCCCTCCGGCAATTCCAGTCTCATAAGTGGGTCATAGAAGATATTCCACAAGGTCGGTCCCAACACCGAACCCTGTGGAATACCCGCCGTGACCTTGTAACTATCCCCGTCACCCATCATTATCCTCCTTCCTTGGAAATATGTTATTAAGACCCGAAGCAAGTATTGTGGGATCCCTCTTCTCACCAACTCACTAATAATGTATTTGGTTGGTACGGTATTAAAAGCATTTCTCACGTCGACCATGACCATAACGCACCATCTTTCCCTTACCCCATCCATCCTTATAGCCTTTGCCGTCTTCATGACCTTTTCTACAGCCATCACTGTCGACTTTCCCACTCTGAAACCAAATTGGTTTTCTGCCAAGTCACCACTATTCTTCAGCGCCTCTTCCAGTCTTCCTCTGATCAGGTGTTCGTACAGTTTCGACACACTATTGGTAAGGCATAGTGGCCTATACGACGATGCCTGCCCTTCCGGCTTTCCAGATTTCGGAATCAAAACCAGCCTTGCCATCTTCCAACTCAAGGGAAACTCGCTTCTAATTATTAAGTCGTTCATCATGCCCTCCATTGCTTCTAGCTGTTCTTCCACTAGCATTTTCAGGCATTCCGCAGGTATCCCATCCGGTCCAGGGGCTTTTCCTGCCTTGAGTCTAGAGCTCGCTTCTTTGATCTCTTTTGCTGTAAAGACTGGGATTTCCTCCCCCTCCCCATTTTCAATAACCTCATCCCCTATTTCATCCCCCCTTGGGAACAATATTTTGACAATTTCCTCTTTCTTTTCCTTTGATATTTGAAATGATGGAACCCCTCCCTTAAAAGCCCTTATTACTATTTTATACCCCTGACCCCATATATCCTCATCCAGCTCTTCGCACAATCTTCTCCACTGTTCCCTTTTTTCTTTTTTGATTTCTTTCCTTAAGGCTTTCCTATGCTCTTTGTATTCTTCCCATGCTCTGTTACGTTCCATGTCTTCTTTCAATTTCATAAACTTTCTTCTTGCCTTACCACAATCTGTTCTCAGCTCTTCCATCCTGTCATTCCGAAAAGTACTTTGCATTTGGACTTGAAAGAACGTTAAATGGGTTTGGTAATTCAGCATAAAAGGGGACCACCCACTTCAAACCTATCAGTATCATCGAGGTCTTCCAAGGGACGTGACCAGCTCTCTCCAGAAAATATTATTTTTCTCCAATCTGTTGGATTGAAAGTAAGAGATGTTAAAACGCAAGTACGTTCATTCTGAGCAATCACCGACAACATCTGCAGCATCGTTCAATCAAATGAGGATGAACCCAATTTTCGATATTTACCGTCGACCTCAATATGATGAAACTATCCGGAAGGAAGAGTATCGATCCTACATCCCGTACGTGAAATCATTCGATAATAATGATATGGTGGAGATTAATGTGAATCAAGCAGATGCATTTTTCGCGATGCATGAATCTTTGTTGGAAATTAAAGGAAAATTAGATATTGAAGGAGATGGTAACGTGTCATTGGCTCCCAATTGTGGAGCGTTTCTTTTCGATTCGTGCACTTATGTGCAAAGTGCCAGAGAGATAGAAGTGATCAGAGATCCTGGAATTGTTAGTACTGTACGAGGATTCCTTTGCTGTAAACCTGAGGACTCCAAACATTTGGCGACGGCTGGATGGACGTACCCCGAAAAACCGTTCCTGAATGCTGTGGATAAGTCGTTCAGTTTGTTGATACCCCTCAAGCACATTTTCAACGTATTCAATGACTACAGTTCGATTGTCTACGGAAGACAAACAATTCGTCTAGTTCGAGCACGTGACGATAAAGATAGCGTAATTGTCAAGGAACTTAACAATACTGGTGTAACGACTACTACTAAAGTCAAAGTTTTGATAGATAGTATGGTACTGAAGGTCAAGCATATATTTCCCAACGATGAAATCAAACTACAATTGATGCAACCCATCAAGAATGATACCCCAATAATGATTCCATTCAGAAAATGGAGTCTCAGCGAATTACCTGCGCTCACAAAAAGTGCAAAGAATGAAATTTGGGCAGTTAAAACCAGCGCCGCAGTGGAAAGTCCACGTTACGTTATCGTTTGTTTCCAGAAGAATATACGCAATAAACTCGACAGTGATGCACTACCTTTGATAACATCAACATATCTAGCATCAGAAAGAATGCAGTTGGATTTCGATAGAAACGATTATGTCACTGCCTACTACAACTATACCAGTTTCTACTCGAGCTATACACATTCCACACAAGTTCATCCAATTTTGGACTACTCAGCATTCAAAGATCATGCATTATTCGTGATAGATTGCTCGAAGCAGGAAGATAGCATGAAATCTTCGACAGTGGATATAAAGCTGGAGATTGAGTCTGCCAAAGGATTTCCTGCTGATACTAAGGCCTATTGCATCATCGTGCATGATTGTCTGCTAGAGTACTTCCCTCTGACGGAGGTTGTGAAAAGCATAATATAAGTGGTCGACTACCGTTCGTGCTCGCCATTTCAACGCTGACCATCATGAGAATCACATTCGTTGACATTCAAGGTTTCACGCTCGATGGCGTCTTCCATCCAATTCACATTGGTCGTCAAAGATCCAACTTTTTGTTCAAGCCTCCAACACCTTATGCTGATGTGAGCGGAAAAGATAAAAAAACTACACAATACTTGGAAAAATTTGTTCATGGAATATCATATCAGTCTGGAGATATTGACTATAGTGAAATGAATGCCATTTTGGAGAAATATCTACTACATTCAGTTGAGTGCATTTATGTAAGAGGAAATCAGAAAGCTGACTTTTTGAAAACAAAGTGTGCTGAGCTTGCAGTGTATCCAACCATTTACGATGTGACGCTATATGATGACTCATCATTGAATAAGGAAAACTTCCAGCCCACCATTACGTATTGTCCTAATCACGCCAATGGAAAATTCATGTGCACCCAACGAAATGTTGATCAATTACATCAATGGTTTACATATGTTGTATTACCCAAGTAGAAAAATATTGTTAATTTTTGTTTCTTCAATAAATATATTATTATTCTTATTATTTAGTTTTATTAAAACACCTCGTATATCTGTTGAATTGTTTATTTTCTCATGTACTACAAGATGATCTATACTTTTTCATAGTTTTTATGAAAAAATTAATTATTGAAATGATTAAAGTTGCTAATATCAAATATAGTATTGAAAACATTTTATCATTTTTTATGTTGACATCTGTTGTCTCCTTGAAAGGTGTAGCTTGCCATTCTCTTTCCTCTTGAGTTCCATCATTAAATAGGAATTTTATTTTGTAGAATGAGTTATTTTCTTTTGGTATCTCCTTGTAAAACACCGGTAGTCGTCCATCATTTACTACTTCATGTTTCATTATTGCCCATGACGATTGACTGCAGTTTTTTCTTGCATCATCGAAGCATATCTTTAGAATTTTGATATCAGTGGGTACGTTTGTATAGAATACATCATTCAAAACGGCTGTCAGAATGATTAATGATAGTCGTGACATTTTTAGAGTTGTTATCTATTTTTGACACAGGCACTTCTGGTGAAGGTCTTCTACTCTAGCAACTGAAAACTTTATCCCACAAACTCAAATTCTCCAAATGCTTCAATACTCTAGTTTTTTCTTTGTAGAAAGTTATATCTCTGCTCAACTGACGGACATGCTCACCGAATTCTTCTAGTTTCCTTCTGTACTCGTCTGAAGTCATTGTGATACTGATGATTAAATCACCAAAGTTCACGTTCTTATAGCTTTGTTAATATGTCATTTGTCATTATTATTCTATCATACTTCATAATATGACAGAATTAACATTTTTAATGCACCCTGTATATTTTACTCGTATACACCTGCATTGTTCGAAAACTCAGATATCTATCAATGATATTCCTTCACGGCCTCAGAAACTATGATTGACAGCGCTGAAAATGTTCATGCGCCCCTGTATGTATACCTATCTATATTATATCGCAGCGGCCAGCAAGCGCGACCTGAACTAATAACGCATGTCACGTTAAATCACCATATTTTCATTCATTTTTATTATCTGGTAGTTCAAGGTTATTTTTAACATAATGATGTCACAAATATATATTTTTATATCCAATCTTGCACGATAAAATTAATATGCGAGTTATCTGAATGGTATAGCTAACTGTTTAGTAAGTCAAAGGGTTCGGGTTCGAATCACCAAAAAACCAAGTTTTTTTCAACGCTTACGTCACACCACTTTTCAACGTGCTTACGGAACCCTCTTAATCGAAATCTCCACCCCTCTCCCTGTCAAATGCCAAAAATATAATTTCCCCCACTCCTTCTCCCGCCACTCCTTTCATATGTCAACAATGTCATATGTCAACAATGGCAACATGCCGTATGTCAACAATGCAGTATGTAAAAAATGGCAACAATGTCTTATGTCATTTGCCCCACTCCTTCTCCCGCCATTCCTGTCATGTCATCAATGTCATATGTCGACAATGTCATATGTCAACAATGTCATTTCCCCCACTCCATCTCCCGCTACTTCCCCCACTCCTTCTCCCGCCACTTCCACCACTCCTCCCCCCACTCCTTCTCCCACTACTCCCCCACTCCTTCTCCCCCCACCACTTCCCCCACTCCTACTCCTCCCCCGCTACTACCCCCACTCCTACCCCCACTCCAAGTGGGCTTGAATTCCTGTTGTTTAACTACTATGATGTACTATGATTCACTTGTCCGTTTTTGAGAAGATATGCTATAAAAAAACATAGAGCCCATTATCTTAAAGTACATTGCAATTTATTAGTTTCAATACTACTACTACTACTGCTAATATTCATTCTTGGAGGAAATATACAATTCAATTTCAATATTGTCATTTGTGGTTTTAAGAACATTAGATTTTGAGATTAAAGATTGACTTAAACTATGACTACTATCATTTAATATAATAGTTTCATATTCTTTAATTTGAGATTAACTTACATCCGTATCATTTTCTGATCTGTTTTTAACATTTTCACTGTACTTTTAACTTCATTAGCAACCCTTCTGTCAATTTGACGTTCTCCTACCACTTCTTTATAATATATCTTTGGACTGGTCGGCGTTTAATAAAAGAAATGTATGTAACTTAGTAATATGAAAGAAATAACTTCTATTAATGATTACAAATTCGTACTTCTTTTGATTCTTGTTATCTTAATCTGTCTGGATCACGATTCGACCAAATTTTTATGTTTTCAATCTTCCTTGTAAACATATCACAACAAGATATTTGAACAGCATCTAAAAATAAACAAGATTTCAGTTGTATGGACGATTTACAGTACAAATTTTATAGTCACCACACTATTTTACCACTTTAAACCGTAAAGCTACAGGTGTTATTGGTAATGAAACAAATCATAAATTTGTCATTACCGATTTATGTATACACAAAATTTGTAAATACTTTTTTTTTGTAACAGCTCACATTGACAATACTTCATAATTGCAAGATCAATTGGCTTCATTACATATATTTGCCAAAAAAAATAAGGTGTATAGTTTTTAAAGTCATGAAATCGTTATTTTTATTATTGATGCACTTGTCAAAATACTAAAAAATTAGTTCAAACGTTACAAATAAAAAAATTAAGTATAACATGTTCATAAGAAATAGTACATAAAAATGGACTTACTGATGATTTCTGCATTGACATTTTATTCTGAAGATTGGTTCTTTGCGTTTAAAACATAAAAATTATATTTTGTAGCTACTGAATCATGCAGTAGTTCTCTTAAGATTCTCTCTGTTTTTGAAGCAGTACATTCACCTCCAGGGGAAGACCAATATGAAACCTACAAAAAAAAAATTGTTTGCATATAAAAATGTCAAATTTGATATGATTTAAAAATAATATAATTTGCACAGAGAACTCTGGACACATACTACCTCCACATCTATTTCAAGAACCATTTTTATTAGAATCTCCTGAAGAATATAATTTTGACCTTCACCTTCGATGGGAGACAGCAACAATATTCCAGGAACCTGTTTCAAAGACTACCTTTATATTCTGCTGAAGAAAGTAACGTATGCCGAGAAAAATAGTTCAGTTTGTTCAAGTATAAAATTTAGGAGACAATTATTGAAATGTTATAAAAAAAATAATTTCGAAAAATTATTAATTAAATGTACTTACAACATCTTCAGCGCCTTCAACACATTTTTGATTTGAAAGATATGCTTCAAATTTATCTATGTCTTGACCGATTATTACGGGAAATTCTATATTCAAATGTTCAGGTAGAGGACGTGAAATTCTGTCGGTATTTTGTTGTTCCAAAAAATTTACAATTTTTTAAATTTGTTGCCTAATCTTCAGCAAATTCATCAATAGTATGTCAAAAACTGAAACAATAGATAAAATCAGTATTTTTTGGAATTGTTAAGTGATTTACTATTTTTGTAAACACTTCCAAAAATAGCCACATCAAAGATTGAAAATATTCTGTAAAATCAATTATTTACAAATGTTTAAATACTTTGTAACTGTTTTTTGGTACAACTTTGTCAATAAATTTTTTTGGAGACTCATCTGTTCTTCCCGACCAATGATTTGTCTGGTTTAACTTTCATTTTCGCTACTCGTTAAAATATAACTGTACTGGATGATGAAATAAAAATCATTACCTGATCTTCCTTGTATAATTCGACACCCTTATTTGTATATTTTTAAGTTGAGGGCTGTAAATTTCTACGAGTACTAGTTACTTGCAATATTTCTAAATCTTAAATAGTACCGCTTGTACCTTGTACTTTTGCAAACTGTGAAAGACTTCGAGGAGGTGAATCATTGTAGAAATTATGTATACGTGATTTATTTCCACACGATGGTGTCTACTTCAAAGTTTCTGTAACATTAATTTGCATTTTAATTTCTAAACCCCAAACACTCGTATAGTACGCATACATATTTATATACGAACATGAATATTAAATGTGTGTCGCTTTTTATCAGGCAACAATTATTATATGAAACTTGGGTTTGTTTTATCTTACTTATGACTCGACACAACTTCTTCATTCTCAATAAAACTAATAAACTAAATTAACATAAAAATACATACCAGTTTCAACCTTTTCATGTTTTACCCTTAAATATCTGATTTCCCTTTACATGTGGCAGCCTCGGAAAAACATTTCTATTAAGCTCTTCTTTATCATCGTAATGAGTAGATAAAGACCCTTTTTTTTACTGTTTTTATTTGTGTATTTTTCCTCATTTTACCCCTCCCACTCCTCCTCCACCTGGAAAGTAACAGTTCAGAAAACCTTTATTTTCATGGGGAATTTTTGGAAAACTCTTCCTCTTATGAATCTGTTTACAAATCGGAAGTTACTTCCCGTACTTTTAATTTGTTACAGGCTATTTAATAATTGTCCACAAGGAAAACCATTTTATTAGGCATTATGCACAAGTCCATAAAAAATAAAATTTGTAGGTTATAACCTACAAGTATTGTTTAGTCTTTGCGATTATTTTGCTACAACTGAAAATACCCATTACATACCCGTAGTATAATAACATTTCCTTACTGGAAATAAGATATTGTTATCGGATACAATATATTCACCTTGTTTTACTGCTTTACCATATGATTTATTGGACAACACTTGCCTTTTTAGCGGGGTGTTAACTAATTACTATGCACTAATGCAATGCCACCTACAGATTGTTCGTTAAATTCAGCGACTATAAAAATTGCGATCCAAAACAACTAGTAACTATTACCGATTTAAAAAAAACCATTTTTATGTGTTAAAATAAAATAGCAAAACATACAAATACCTAACCTAACTTAAGCCGACACGATGCGATTCTATCGATGCCTGTGTGACTTTCGCGGGATTTATAAAATAAAAAAAATTATTAGAAATTGCAATTCTTCACATATGGATGTATTTTGAAATAATTTAGTTTTTAGTTATACGTTTTGAAGAAAATAATGACTTGGTGTGCACTTCATAAATTGTATTATATGCAATTTATAGAATTTTTTATATATATTACATAGGAATTAGCCAAAATATTCGATAGTCTGAGAGCAATAAATTAATTAATTATATCACCGTGCCACATAAGTGTATATACTAAGTTGGCAAAAAAAAATTACAGTAAATTACTTTATGTATGTATTGTCCTGAACCGGACCTGATTTCTTTTTTTTTCGATTACAAGAAAACCACACATTTCACGCACCGTTGCCATATCAAAAATAAAGTGTTCATTATCCTCATAAACCTGTTAGTTATTATGTATAATATTATGGAAATATTTCGTAAAATAGTAAATCTGACACCAACGCTAGTGCAATGCGCAAACTCAAAATTGAAATTGTTTTAATATTTTTCGCGCCCACTGGATCTAACGGCCTTATATAGATGTCTGTGCTATTCATATGTACGTGTCTATATTTTTATTCTATTTCTCTTTTAAAACCTATTTGAACCTTTTAGAAATATTTCTATACTATATTATACTATTTAAACTATTGCAGTGTGCACATTTTGTGTGTTTGTGTGTGTATATATATCAACTTTTTAGTGATATTGTGTTGTAACAAATTAGCGATTTGGTGAGTTAGAAAATATAATAAAACTACTATTCTTCCTCAAGTTTAAAATCAATCTCTCTGTTCATATTTCAATAACTTAATGCAACTGACACAAATAATCGTTTAGCACAGTCATTACATACATACATATAGTCACGCCTTTTACCGGCAGCGGTATGCAGAGACCACTGCCGCTACGGTTCTTAAACACATCTTTTGCTTCTTCTACTTTCATCTGTAATCTCATACATGCTCTTCGGTTGTTGGTACTCTTGACCTGGCATTTCTTCAACACAATGTTGATCTGATCGACTTGTCCATTCACACTAGCCTTATACATTTGTTTCGTCAATATTCCTTCATCCATACTTTATACGTGTCCAAACCATCTAAGCATTCCTTTATCTATCTTTGCAACCACATATTCTTTTACACTATTCTTAACTTCATCCAACCGAGTCACTCCGGTTATATAATTCTCAGACTACTCATCTCCGCAGCATTAATCCTATTTTCATGATTCTTCTGCCAAACCCAACATTCACTACCATACTGATAAGTGTAGGAACCAACACATACTTTGTTATAATAATAATTTTTTAGCTTATTCACTAAATAGGTCAAATTCAAAGTCAACTTTTTATTTTCCTTATTAAAGTACAATTAATTGTTATAATAATAATTGTAGCTATAGAATTATAAGACAGTATGTATAACAGTATATTATAATATTTATATGCAAAAGTACAAAGAACTACATTATTAACGTCATTAATACCACTGAACCATATAATAAATTAATATCCAGTATATTACAACTATTATCGTATAACTAGATATAACAAAATGTATTGAGTTCTCAATGTACAGGGTGTTTCATTACTATTTGGAAATATTTCCACTACAGAATAATGAACTCAATATGAAGATTCAACGTAATTCGCCTTGATGAAATGTATTTTCTTCTGAGTTGCAGGGTGATTTTTATGTGAAAATATAACAATTATTCGCGCCCACCACTTTAAAAATCTTGTCATATTTAGTGTAGAGTGTAACTACTATGTAAACCCCATAGTAAATATTACGCCACTGACAGATTTGCAATTTTATTACAATATTTACATTTTGCAATACTTTCTGCGATTACATTGTACTCTTTATCCATGACAATACAGTTATTATTACCGGTTGAACATGAGGCTGCACATTTTTTTTTCATTCAATGTGTATTAATTATATGGGTGTTTTGGATAGTTCCTTTGCATTTATAATGCGAAATAAACTACAACCTTTATTACCAAACTTAATAAGTACAGATATATAATTTTTATGGCTTTATTCAAAAAAGGACAACTATAGATTATTGTACATTCTAGATTCATATAAATACAGCTCCCAAACATCTTCAGTAAGTTCAGTTTCCGAACGTTGAGCACTTAACATTCAGGTAAGTGATATGTATTATTGGTTTTATCAAATAATTTTATTCCCTATAAGTTTTGCACTTTATAAAATCCAAAATATAACCATCCATTTTAAAATTGTGTAAGTCGTATACGATAACATAATAAATTTTATAATTTGTTATTCATTTAAATCAATGGCTAAAATAGTACAAATTAGTGTTTTAGCATCTTAAAGTACATATCAGCATTCAGTAACATTTAAAATTTGTGTTTTAATTCTAAAGAAAGATTTATTTTATCAAATTTTTAAATAGTTAATATTAAATGTAATCGTTATTGTTAAAATATAACTTTCAATGTTATCACAGAAGAAATTTAAAAAAAAAAATTTTTAACGTCTATAAAAAATATTGAATATTTAAACATTAAAACATTAATTTTTAATCCTAACAACTTTTCTTAAAATTTTCGCAATGGTCCAAAAAGAATAAGGTACTTTACTGTTAATAAGAAATCGTTTTTTTGACAAACGTCTTATAGGACCAACACAATATAACAGTTGAAATTAAAATTACATAAATTTCCTGCTATACTTTAAGAACATTTAGCTCATATAGTCAGGGCAAAAGGTCGTGGTTCAATTACTTACTTTTCTCATATAACAAGTGAAACATGTTAACAGTTGGCAAAAAAAGTTGGTTCCACCAGTTATGATTTTAAATAGAGGCCATCTACACAAAATTAAGTTCAACAAACCCATTTTTTTTTCTTATGCCACTACCCCTAGATAGAATTTGAGTGCCTAAGGATAGGATATAATAAGTTTGTCAATCTTTCAAAACTCCTAAACTCAGGTAAAGACGAAGTACCTATATGGGTATTAAGATATTTCTTATTTCAAATTCAATGCATTCAACCTTTACAGACAGAAATATTTCCAAATGTTTATGTTTAATTATAAAAAAATCGTTGTAGCGACAATAGCCTGGCAGAACATTTATCTGATATTCTGGATGTAAATTTGTGGATTTGTTTTCAGATTTTGATATTCACAAAATCATGAAATCACTTTTGTTTGACTGATGTAAACAAACAGTTCTTAATTTCACTGTCAATGACACTGACAAATAGTGTGAACTTAGACACCAATCTTCGCAGCGAACATTAAAAAGAAAGAAGAATCATAATTTTGCGATCAAAGTGACATTTTACAGGAATTCCATTATTAAAATTTATTAATTTTAATGACAATTCTAGTATGTATATATTTTTAATGAATGTAATTATTCATTGCACGTGTGCAAGATAAAAACAATCGATTACAATAAGAACATTCAATTTTGATGTATAAATATGAATTCAAAATTTGACTAAATACTTAAAACTTATTATACCTATAAATATCTCAAAATTAGATTTTGGTGGCATAATATCACCTTAAAATAAAAAAGTGTTTATCTTTATGTTCTTTTAGATCTCTACTCGCCATCAAACCTGCTAAAAAATTCACCGTCATCCCTGAACGGAATAAGAAGGCCATCTTCTCGTACGGCGAGGATAAAGAAGCGGTAAGAGGATGGGCTATATATACACTTCCTCTAGGAGGAGAAGGATCAAACCAAATTCACGTCGGCGTGAAATGCCCGAACAGCGATGACCAAATAGAACTGACAACGCCCGAGGAATTGTAAGTGATATAGAATTGGCGATAAATAAACCTGTCCTGACTAATTGGTTCACTTGTTTCCATTTCAGATGCAGACATTCGTTTTTAGAACGTGTAGTATTCCCGACAATAAGCGACCTCACCGTGAGTAGCAAGACCAGGATGTACAGTGCATCGCTTACCACTGCTTCCGACTTGTTCATGCTTGGTGGCCAATTTTTCGTCTTCGAGGAGGATTGGCAATGTTTTTCCAACTTCGTGGACAAGTATTTGCTGGAGTGGAATACGAATTGCGAATACTATTTCTACATAGCCAACCACGGTATTTTAGGCGACACCGCCACTACCCTCGAACATATTGAAAGTATTTTGGATTCGAAATTAGCACATCGTTACATTACCAAAATACAAATCCATTGTGTATTAGTATATCGACACGTGGATGGCGATATGCTTCTTCTTAATAAACAATATGTGTCCCGTTTTTTTATGCCAAGTGACACAATGTATTTTCATCCTCATGAATTAATTTCCCATTGCTTCATGTCTTCTCATAAACAATTTTCGATGGGAAATTTAGCCATTTCAAACACAATAGTATATTAGAGAAAGATGAGAAACTATTTTGATGTGATTCCGAGGGAAGATTGGCAATCGTTGATACGCAGAACTTGCGGTCAATATATTAATGCGATAGAAAAAGCTTTGGACCGCAGCAGCTACATACAGATTTTCAGTAGATCAATTCAGCAATTTGGCATTAACGTTGCGGGAATTGTTGTACCTTGAACTGAGGCTCAACTTTTTTTTACTTGGTAATTCCGTGGACATGTACAACGAAGCGTTCCGCCTTATCCTGCTGGATGGCAAAATATTTGGATGTACGGACCCTACAGACGCAAAATACACCGGTATGGTTGAATTCTGCAAGAAAATACCGCTGTTTCTCGCAGCTACCTACACCATTCCTTTTAAAATTAATAATCCCCATTTCAAGAGTTTGATTGAATTTTTCGTAGAAATTACGTATAATTTCAGATCCCCTTTCAAATTCCCATCTGTTACTGAGGTGACCTCTTTATCGAAATATCCCGTTGACATTGTCCAATCGGCCTTGGCTCTATTATACATATATGGCATGTATGCAAAAATATTTTGCACCAATATGTATAATAGAGCAGAGGCTTTCGATAGACCGAGAGGTCATATGGATGTTTTTAAAAAAGGAACAACAAATTATCAACTAGCTAGACATCATTCCGACCGCGATTCAAAAAGAATGTATAGTTTGAACCATGTCAACCGATACACTAGTGATCTTTTGGTTAGCACCATTCTTTATCCTAAATCGTTGTTCGGAAAACTGGCACTCAAGTTCCTTTTTAAAGGGGACTTGAAGTCAGCTTTACGACCGATACTAAAAATTTTAATTGACCATTTTGTCGAACAATTCCCCATGAATATTATCCACCCAAAAGGTCACTACGTGTATGAGTGGATATTAATCGTAAACGAAGACTCATTTATAAAGCCCCCCCACCCTCAGAAATGACAGCTTTCGATTCTTACACAGGTAGAACAAAAAGGAATACCAAAGGTACCAAAGGCTTACGTACCATAGGCGTAGGTACCATGGACGAGGATACCATAGGCGTATATAACATAGGCGTAGGTACCATATACCCAACGACGTCAACGACGGATAATCCCACCCCTCAGGATGAGCGGACGTCTTCGGTTGCAGCAACATTACCATGTAGTAGCAGTAGTAGTACTATTGCTACTATAGTAAATAGTAAATACACCGAGGCTATGGACAAGGCGCTGCTGGATTTTGCTGCGGATCATATTCAAAAATTGACGGGAGACGAGGTATACAGCGAAGCTGTCAAAAAGATAAAGCTGCTATCTAAATGTAAACCTTTGGGGTTAAAAAGACGTTTGTTGAGATTGACGGACGAAATGCGACTGACAGAGCTAGGTATTTCGAAAAGAAAGGAGGAACTCATTAGAGACACAGTGCGGAAGTTACTGCCTTCCACGATAATCATGCATACCGAATTGAGGCAAGTTTATTCGGAGTTAACTCCAAGATGAGCGGACGTCTTCGGTAGCAGCAACGACATTTAGTAGCAGTAGTCGTAATGCTGCTAGTAGTAGTACTGCTCGGCCGTCTAGGCCGGCCTATAATCCACCACTGCCTTCGCGTTCGAAAACCAAGTACACCAAGACGATGGACAAGGCGCTGGTGGATTATGCCGCGCTACATACTGAAGGATTGGCGGGTATAAAGGTATACAACGACGCAGTGAAAAAGGTAAAGCTGCTATCGAAATGCAAACCTTTGGGATTAAAAAAACATCTGATAACCTTAACGAAACAAAGGAAACTGACAGTGCTCGGCATTCCGAACGACGTGGTGAAAGTAATTGAAGAAAAACTGAAAAAATTGTAATGTTCCAATATGCTTCAGTACTTTTACATACCACTACGTTAGGTTAGGTATCATGTGTGAGTGGGGCGTGTCGTAGATTGCCCCTCCACTGCGACATTTAATATGTCTATTGTGGCTTACCCCTAGATGAGGTTACAGTTCACCTTATTCTCACGTTCAGTTCATGGTTGTATGGGGTGAAATTTTATTGAAATCGGTAGATTCTAGGTTGGTTTAAAAAAATATGTTAAACTCTATTCTTCCCAGGCCGGGGCTTGTCTACTGTCATAAATTATCAACCGTCAAAAATTGCCAACTGTCAAAAATTGTCAACCGTCAAAATTATCGTATGGCAAAAATTATCAACTGTTAATAATTGTCAACTGTCAAAAATTGACAAATGTCAAAAATTATTAACTGTCAAAAATTGTCATCTGTCAAAAATTATTAGCTGTCAAAATTGTCGAATGACTTATTTTGACACCACAATTAAGTTTTGTTTTAGTTTATTAATATAGTACATTGTGAATTCGTATACCCAAAGGTTATAAGTGATTTATTTTTAAATATATAACGCCGTGACTTATTTTGACACCACGATTAAGTTTTGTTTTAGTTTATTAATATAATACATTGTTGGAAACTATTTATTGCATTAGATAATATGCCAAAACTAAACTTGGATTAAAATAATCTTCTCAATAATTCTTTATGTCCAAGTAAAAATATATTTTTTTCATACTTATTTGTAAATATCCTACAATTTTGATATTTTAAAGGACAACCATTGTAAAAATATTTTTAAATAAACTCGATTGTTTTGGCAGTGAAAATCTTTATGTAACTGGTAAAAACATGTGTGGATTGGCAGCCTTATGTAAACGTTTGATTTAGTGTTATTAATGAGTTGATTTATATACGTTTTTGGTAATTTGGTAAAGTCTGTTACTCTTACTTCTGTTTTGGTTATTTTATAAAGTTGTAAATTTTAAATTTTTGGTTTGTTTTAGCAAGAAAATTTACCATAGCTGTTAATTTTGACTATATTTGTTATAATGTTGCTATTGAGCTGTGTACTTTGATTTATTGTGTGAGTAAAGTATCCAATATATTTTTGCTATAATTTTATTTATTTGGTTCACCATAATCTTAGTTGTTTATCGTGGGGCTCTGCTAGTGCCTATAATACCTAGGGGTTTCCGGCTTGAACCGTCTAAGTCGGTGGCGCGGCTCACTTTTATATATTTTTTTCTTCTACCCTCTACGGCTGAGCTCGGGCATAATTTGCCATTAGAGAGACCACTGGCAGAGTACTAAATAGAGAACGAAAAAAAGACGTGGCAATGGATGAAGGAAGATTGACGAAAAAAAAGGCGAGTGTGAATGGGCATATCGGTAGAGGTCGACCTCGGAGAACATATCTCGATCAGATCAACATTGTTTTGAAGAAAGGTCAGGTCAAGAGTATCAACAACCGACGAGCATGTATGAGAGCACTGATGAAAGTAGAGGAAGCAAAAGATGTGTGTACGAACCGTAGCAAGTGGAAGGAAGTGGTCTCTGCCTACCCCTATGGGAAAAAGGCGTGACTTTATGTATGTATTTATGAGTTTCTTATCGACTTCCAGAAGAGTTTAATATTGTTTTGGAAATCGTCAGATAACCTATCAAATTCATCTCAACTTCTTTCTTGCCACAACCTCTCTGACACTGCTTTTTTAACTTCTACGCACATTTTCTGTAGCTTACATCCTTTCCTTTTTTTACTTACACCACACACTTCAATAGCAATATCCACGATTCCTTCCTTAAATGGCTTCCACAATTCTTCAACCTCACATGCTTCATCTAAACTGTCAAATTTCTCAACTTTTATACGCTCTAGAACACTACTTGATTCCTGCACACGATGGCGCCACCGCTTAAAGAGACCTCTGATTCGGCTCATTACTAAGAAGTGGTCTGTGTCAATACCTGCACCGCGGTATGCCCGAGTGTCCATCGCCTTCTTTTTTAATCTTTCATCCACAATTACAAAATCAATTATACTTCTCTGGTATCCTTCTTGTCTTGTGTACAAGTGGATCCTTTTATGGTTAAACATTGTGTTTGTTAACATAAGATTCCATTCCAAACATACTTCAAGTAGACTTAAAGAATTGCTCAAAACAGATTTATATAAGTCCTACCTTCAATAGGAATGGCATTACGAATCACCATAATGCACACTTATTGGCCAAAGAAAATCCTCACGCAAAAAAGGACTTTTAAAGTCAATGTTTACGCAAGCATTATTAATAATAATTTAATAGGAACAGTATTTCTTCCAAATAATTTAAATGGTGCAAATTACTTGTAGTTCTTACAAAACCATTTAACAGAGTACTTGGAAGAGGTAAATTTAGGAATAAGGCAAAATATGTGGTATTTACAAGATGGAGCTCCAGCGCATTTCGATAACAAAGTTAGGGAATACCTTTTCGTCTGTACCCTTAACATTGCACCTATTTCTTGGCCTGCCAAAAGTCCAGATCTTAACCCTATTGACTTTTGCTTCTGGGGTTTCATGAAAGAGGACGTGTATTGTGTTGAAATAATCGACAAACAACAACTGAGGCGTCGAATCATTGAAAGTATAGTAAATACTAAACATTTGTACATATTTTTTATACCTGCGAATAACATGAATACACAGTTATAACTTACTTTTTTTTACTTAGAATTTTTGAAGGATATTGAAAAAGAGGTCGCATCTCGATAAAAAATGACTTTTCGAAAAAGTGCTAGGAGCCAAAAAAATTTCAAAAATGATGTATTAAACCAATGGTGTCACAATACTAATTTAATTGTAACGCATAGAAAGGTTTGGGGGGTTTTGACGGTTCAAAACCCTCCTAAATTTTTTATGGGCTGTACAGATATATGAAAAAGATACTCTTACGATAAGAAAGCCATGTATCCATTTTCATTACAAAATGTACAGTTCATAAAATATTGAAAAAAATCAATTTTCATTTTGTACTTTCCAAGGGCTGTAACCTTTTTTTGTGTGCACATTTGCATAAAGGTAAGTTATGTTCAATAGAGTTAATTTTGACCCCAGAATATGTGGTTCAATGTATAACCTACCTTTTTGTTACACCCTGTATTCACCTACTTCAGCTGACGACCGTAAGGCGGGCCACAATACCTTCAGATTCCTTTTTTTTTTTATGAAAATAGTCGCAAAAAGGGTAGACCTATCGTGTGGGCCGCGGACGGCCCGCACTGCGACTATTAGAAGGGGAAGGGACTATAGAAAGTAAATGATTGTGGATACGCTTTTTAAAAAGTTGCAGGTCATAGTTCTCTGGAAAAACTGATTTTGGAAGCTTATTCCATTCCGTAGCAGCCATGTAAAAGAAGGATTCTTGATGAAGATTGGTCCTTGTAGTGTCAAGCTTGAGAGTAAATGTGTGAGACTGATCAGCGTGCCGAGTTCTTCGGCCGAATGTGGCCAATGGTGGTACAAGAGTTTTTATTTCTCTGGAGCATCTGCCATGGAAATATCTGTAGAGCAATGACTGGTCTGCAACTCTTCTTCTATGTTCTAGAGGGCGAAGGGGGAAGGGTATCTGTGAGAGTTGAGCTGTTTATCAACCGAATGGCTCTTTTCTGAATGGAATCTAGAAGACGAAGAGAATGACTTGGTGTTGAACCCCAAATATGCGAGCAATACTCCAGTAGAGGTCGGATTTGAGCCTTGTACGTCGTCAACAGTTGATCAGGAGTAAAAAACTTTCTGGCTTTCCAGAGAAAACCTAGCCTCTGGCTTGCCGAATTTGCGATGTTAGCAACATGGTCATGCCAAGACATATTATTGGACACCGTGACTCCCAAAATCGAGATGGAGGGACTTGGTTCAAGGGTATTTCCGGACATTGTGATGGGATGATTTGAGGAATTCACTTTCTTGGAAAACGTGGCACTTTGTGTTTTTTGGGCGTTGAACTTAACAAGATTGTTGGTTCCCCACTCGACGATTGCATTTAGATCTCTATTGATGGAATCAACCTGTTCCTGCCTGAGTCTATTTGTATCATTCACCGAAAGTGATCGATAGGATGTGAAAGTTGAGATAAGTGTGCTATCGTCTGCGAAACTGTAAATGGGGTTCGTGGTGGTTTTCAAGAGGTCGTTGATGTGTAAAAGAAATAAGGTGGGGGACAAGATGGAACCCTGGGGGACCCCGGCAGTCAGTAGATTACGAAATTTTCGATCGTTACAGTAACTTTTTATTCCAGTCAGTTTTGTTACGTAACTAATTAATTACAATTAGGTATTTCAAAAAGTAATTAAATTACTTTGATTGTAATTGAAGCAGTAATTAATTAATTCTTCTTCAATTGCAGGTAATTTATTGGTAATTCAATTACTTGTTTCATTAAAATTACAATTACATTTTACAAAAGTTCTTTTAATATTTTCAATTGGTGGAAAGTTTAAATCCGATTGCAAATTTGTAAATAATCGGTTCTGAGTACAATTTGAAAAACTATTGTTTTTAAAACATAATGTTGGTTTATAATCTATATATTTAATATAATTAATAAGTAGAAGTTTAGCTCTTATTAGTTAGAGCTGTATACAAAAAATAATTAGAATAATTAGCATGAAGTCGTGACTCGATTAAGATGGTAGTTATGTGTAATAAAAATTATTAATGAAATTAATGTTTTATAGTCAAAACAACTTCCTACCTAATTAAATTCAAAAAGCAGATGTAATTGATCATTTAAATTAACCCCAAAGCGTGTATTTCTAATTGTAAATTACATATTGTGAACTAATTTTAACATCACTGATTCCGGAGGTATCAATATAACTATTTTGGTTTGATTCGCGTTATCATCGTAATGCCTAATTTAAAAGTTTTTTTGATTTACAACAAAATATTTTCAAACGATTTTAAAATCAAAAATTTGTTTGATCAACATTTCTTGTTTTAAGCAAAAGTATAGATTTCGGTTTGTTGCTATCAAAAATTTCTTACAAACAATACAAACATAATCTTAAAATATAACAATGAAACTAGATTACGTCAATGATTTTTCGCAATTTTTTTGATGGAGGTTATTTTCCAAATAGACAAATCCTACTTTTAATCTAGATTTATTCCATAAAAAATATTTCTTTCAACATCCTCATTAAAAAAAAGTATATTTCACAATGTTCAAGCCACAAACATTGAAATTATAAATTTTATTATTGACTATGAATATCTTTTTAAGTTCGTAGAACCGTCTTCCCTTTCTTCTTGGAGTTTTTGAGTATCCTAATGAGTATATTGGATTACCGCCGATGTATGTTGGGTTACTGCTGGTGTATTTTGGGTTGCCGCCGACGTATTTTGGATTGCTGCCAGTGTATCTTTGATTTAAATTTGTCAGTGTACCTCATACAGTACTAAAATCAAAAGCTTTGTTATAGAAATAATTTTGTTTTATAACAGACAATGTGTAAAACAAATTTCAAAGCAAATATTTTATGCTGGACTTTTCATGCATTACATAAAAGTATCTAAAACTACATACATACATATAGTCACTCCTTTTTCCCTTAGGGTAGGCAGAGACTACTTCCTTCCACTACTTCCTTCCACTTGCTACGGTTCTTACACAAATCTTTTGCTTCTTCTACTTTCATCAGGGCTCTCATGCATGCTCGTCGATTGTTGGTACTCTTGACCTGACCTTTCTTCAAAACAATGTTGATCTGATCGAGATATGTTCGCCGACGTCGACCTCTACTGACTTGTCCATTCACACTCGCCTAATAAATTTGTTTTGTCAATCTTCCTTCATCCATCCTTTCTACGCGTCCAAACCGTCTAAGCATTCCTTTACCTATCTTTGTAATCACATCTTATTTTACACCACAGCGTTCTCTTATCTCACCATTTTTTACTTTATTCAACCGAGTCACTCCGGCTATACTTTTTGGACTACTCACCTCTGCAGCATTAATCTTATTTTCATGCTTCTTCTGCCAAACCCAACATTAACTACCATACAAAGTGTAGGAACCAACACACCTCTATGACATGCCTTTTTTGACACTTTCTGGCTGTTCATAAAGCTATTCATTTGTAATTTGTCATGTCAGTGTCAGTACTGTCAAGTATGTGTATGTTCTGTTTGTATAAACAAAAATGGCGAATTGGAATGGTGCGTCTGAATCTGGAATTTTAAGAAAAAGTACTACAATTGAAAATCATGAAGAACTTTTAGTATTTGGTTATGCTTGTAAACTATTTAGAGATGATGAAAAAGCACTTTATATTGACCAAGGCAAACACTTAATCCCTTGGATGGGTGATGAAACACTTAAAATTGATAGGTTAGTAAGTTGTTGCTTGAACTGAAATGGTATTTATACCTAATATTACCTTTTAAATTGTTGTAGATATGATGGTCGGGGTACTTTACCTGATTTAACAAAATATGAAGCTAGTAGAGAAGGTTATGATGCCACTAGATGGATGGGGCTAAGTGAGAAAGATAGAAGTGTAGAAGAATTATGTGATAAAGAAAGATATCACTCACTTATTATTAACGAAGAGGAAGAACAAATGTATAAAGGTAAGTTAAATAATGTCTCAATAATATACCTATAGATTGATAAAATCGACCAAGTTTTTGTCTTAAAATTTATATAAAATTGTTGGGCAATTAAATTTAATTTTTTTTAATACAGAAGAAGAACTGAAGAGACAAAATACTAATACTTTTCAATACAGTTATGATGTGCCTCAAAATCCTGAATCAAATGTAGCCAATGTTACCACCGTTCCTGAAGCTGAAGAAGAATATGTTCCTTCACCAATTCTTGACCTTCCAATAGATATTGATTGGGTAATGCTGACTATTGTAAAAATATATTTTTTTTACTTTTTTGTTAATACAAATTACAACAACAGTTAATATATATTTATATCAATAAATATTTTGTCAATATTACAAAAAATGTTTAACCTGTTTCTTAAATAATTTCTTTATTTTTTAGCCTAAAACTTTAAAAGAAAATGCGAGAATTGAAAAAACGGCATTATTTGTATGCAAACAGGGTCCCCAGATGGAAATCCTTCTTAAGGCAAAACAGGCAGATAATCCACAGTTTTCATTTTTAAATCAAGATGATCAGTTATATAAGTTTTACAGACATATTTTAGCTGCATTCAAAAATGGAAGATACCAGGGGTATGAAGCGCATATTAAAATTAAAAATGGTGAGTACCTTAAAAAAAATGAAGAATAGAAGCATATGAAAATTTTTGTAATATTTTTATACCAATTTATTATTTATTTACATTTGTTTTAAATAAATATATCTAAAGCATTTTGCCCTTTTTTAAATGCTTTCTTAAAAAAGATTCGATAAATTATTAAGATTCAATTATAAATAATAAATAAACAATGTCAAAAATATGAACTGTTAAATTGATTATATTCATTTGAGTATAGTTCCGAGGATAATTCACAAATTGTTGTCCCAAACATAGTTGGACATGGTAGAAGTATTGGGTGACTCTGCCCCTTCGTACTAGGTAATCAAGAACTGGTCAGGACATTTCAAACCTAAAATAAAAAGAGATTCACGTTTTTACTTTATCTGCTTAATTTTATAGTCAATTTGCTGTAAAATGACATGAAAATTTATTTTAAATTCGAACATTTAACAATAATCTAGTGAGTTACGTTTATGTTAATATTAAGCAATGATCATTTTAAAGCCTAATGCAACTCCCTTATTTGTGATCAGTAGCAAAAATAATAACGAAACACATTTACATTAAGTAAAAATAAACTCTTGCACAAATTTTTGTTGATGCCTTCTTCTGCAACATAAAAACATTTCTCCACTTTAATTCGAAATTCTTTGTATGCGTTTTGTAGTATGTTCGAGGTGATTTCATTTTTTGGCAAAAAAAATTTTTTGATTTTCAATATTGTGGTCTAGTTTGGTATGACTTAAACGTGGACACAATGCATAAATAAAGAAAATATCGGATGTGTCTTAAAATGCAGACTAAGAGTTATGTATATTTTTTAAATATTGAATTTTAAAAACTTAATGTTGGGATAAAAAAATTTTCTGGTGTAAAAAGTTTACTATAAAAAAAGGTTTAAAAATTCATTTACAGAAAGCATATCGGAAAATGCGGACCAAGATTCCAGCTCACACTATCTGCACCCAAGTTTGGTATCATCTGCAACAGCAGAACCGGTAGGTTTAACTAGTGTTACAATTATTTCTTATAATAGAGACACTTTTCTTGTAGTAATAAATGTAAGTGACTTTGTGTACGAAAAGAGGGGTTTGAATAAATTTTTTTTATTAGAATTAAGTTGTCTTTTTCTTGTTTCGATTTACTAATGATTTAGTTTTTCTGTTTGCAGGTGACTTGTGACATTGAGTTTTCATTTTTTCATTTACAGAGTGTTCTAACAATCTACAGGAGGAGGTAGCTAATCAACTCTCAAGCTTCGGATTTTACATTGTTTTACCCTTGAAAATAATTATTTAACAGAGGTTGTGTCAGCTATAGTTGAGTATATGATGTATATATGGAAACGACTATAAATTATGTAAATGTATTCCATTAAATATCTCTAAAAAAGAAATTACAAACAAAAATTGATTAAAACATTGAAATATCTGCAACTAAAACTTTATTTATGTATGGATAACCCCATTTTTACAATAGTTTCACTGATTAGTTTCAACAGTTTCAAATATTAAATCAAATTTTCCCGCATCCTGGGATGCATATTTATAATGTTTCAAAATCTCTTTTATGTACATTTATATGTAAACAGTCTAAAAATTTCCTTTATAATAAAATATTTCATTTATAATCATTCGTTGTCAGTAATGATTCGGTAAAAAGCAAATATTCCAATAAAAAAATTGTTTTTTTAGCATTGTTTCTGTTGTTTGTCAATAGTAGTGGATATAATTTAAAAAAAAAAATATTAGTTGCAAACCAATAGTTCTAAAAATGCATTTTTTTTAATTAAATTTTTGATGTGAAAAAGGAAACGAGAGACCACAGCTAATTTTGCAGATCAAGTCAAAAAACAATTTATATGTAATTTATTTAAATTAAAAATATATTTACATATTTTCATAATTGTAACTTATATATACATTATTTGCTCAAAAATGGAAACGACATATATTTAATATAATTTGAAAATATTTTGATAACTACACATAAATTTTTAAATCGTTTACGAATTAAAAAAAAACACGTTTTTTTCTTTAAAAACAATTGAATACCCAGATTAAAAATAAATGTATAAATAATTTTAGAGCAACGTTGTTCTTAAAAAAATTGTACAGGTCTAATATCAAACAAAAAAATATATAATAGGCCTGACTACTTAAAAAACTACCTATATTATCAGTACTAAAAAAACATGAAGTGTAATTTTATGATGTAATGGACAATAGTTTAGGGTAATTTTTTTATTACAGCGCGGGCGTTTCGACGATTTTATTTAATTAAATTTTTAAAATAAAATGTAATAAGCGATTTTTAAGTATTTGGAAAATATTTGTTTTTTCATTTACTTAGAAGTAAGTAGTGTGATCTATCGTAAGAAACGTATGGAAATGTATTGTAAATGATCTTATTCTAATTACATTTGAAAAGCCTACTTTGTTACATTATCTAGTAGTAGATCGCTTTTCAATATTAATTTTATTACAAAGTTATGATTGTTGGTCTAGTACGTTTGATAAAAAATAACCAAATAGCTTATTTACTTTATTTTTCTCATTAAGATGAATGTTTAAAAATAAAAATTTTCAAAGAAATAAATAAATTTTTTAACAGTAAATAAATATTGCTACACACTTAAATAGCACATCTTTATTTTATTTTTAAAAAAAAAATGTCTGTAATTTCTTTATTTCAATTTGTTAGTTTTTTTTTTAATATTATACACATTTATTTGCAGTAACTTAAAAACATATATATAAAAAAAAATCAACATTAAGTAAGCTTTCTTTTTGTCGCGGTTAATTTGGCTACTAGTGAAAATAAGTGAGTAAAAATTTTAAAAGATCTCCGATCGCATTTTCTACGGTATCTTCAAAGAAGATCGTCGATCAGTGGTCATACATCCTAGCCAATGAAATTCTGGTTCAAAAATAACTCAATTTATTGTCAAACAGGCGGGTACCGCTACCATATCCATACCGCAGATACCATACAAGCCTTCTGTGAACTGCGCATACAGTCAACTAGTCAACCGCATACAAGGAAATCAAGTCGAGAACCAGGAGCAGCAGAATAATATGCCGGATTATGCGCAGATGACCTACGAGCAACAGCAGTATTACCAGTATTACTACGTGCAGCAATACTTTGAGTACTACAAGCAGTTGGCATTATTTCAACAAGGACAAGCTATAAACCCTGGTAAATGTATAATATCATTCGTTAAAGGAGCATATTTTTATGTTAAATAATTTATTTTAGGCCAATTTATACAGCCAGAGGACTTCCAAAGTTTGGATCCAGCGCTTAAAAATTACATTCAACAACTAGCTTATAACCAGTACCTTCAACATCATCAACAGTCTAATAATTCCTATGCTCAAATAGTATCTAATGTAAATAAAGACTCCAATCCGTACACTTCCACTGTACATCAACTACCTCAAAATATCGCAGAGGATGTTAAACAACAAGATCATAGGACAGTTACGATGGTTGGTGATAAGAAGGAAATAGAAATAAAAAAACCGCTTTTGTCTCTTGCAGCTTACGGTTCTGGTTCCGATAGTGAATCTGAAGAGAGCCCTATTAGTGAAGAAAAGGAAGTGAGATCAATTGTGAAAGTCGAATCACAAGCATTTCTCTACCCTTCAGATGAAACCAAAATAGTGATAGACAAAATGGCATTGTATGTATCAAAAAATGGCACACAATTCGAAGAAATTGTGAAAGCTAAAAATGATCCTAGGTTCGAATTTTTATATGATAGTCATAAATTTCATAAATATTACAAAACAACTCTTACCAAATTAACGAAAGACAACTGTGAAAATGAACAGAACAAAAAAGAGGAAGTGAAAGAGGAAAAGGAAATAAAAAAAACGACTAAAGAAAAAAAAGAAAAGAAAGTTATAGGTTAGTACAGTTTTGAAATGAATGACAGTTGTTGCTCATTAATTTTGGTAATTGTATAAAAGATTATAAAAATAAATGTGTTATGTTTTTTGTCATTCAATGTTAAACTTTAGTTAGTCCATGTTATAAACATTTTGATTGATATATTTTTTTATTAGTCCCGGTAAGCTTTTCGATTAAGAAAACGAAAGAAGAGCATCCCAAAGAAATAAAGAGTGCTTTACCGATTGAAGAGAGCAGTGACGAGGAGGAACATGCAACGACATCTCCAGAAAAACCAAAATCTCCGGGATTGCCACCTCTACATTTATTGAGTACTATCCTATATAGAATAGCTGATACACAGAAGAAATCAATACAAGAGAAACCAGTAGTAATAGATATTGAGAACAATGAAGAACGTATCCAGAAGGAAATAGACAAACCTACCATTTTTAGTGAAGAAGATCCCATTTTGGAAATGATGGACTTGACAGATGTTACTGAGGATAAGAAAGACGTTAAAAGAGGTAAATTTTCGTAAACCCTCCGGGAAGAACGTTTTTCCTGACTAGGCCGGGAAGTTTTTGTTATTACAGCATTTCAAACAAATTGGATTCCTGTAATATTAACGATTGTTCAAATTTCAGTAAATATTAATACAAACAAGAATTAGAATGTTCCTAATTTTGTTTTACGAATAAATATAAAGAAACGGCTTTGTTGATTTGTTATTCTACACAATTACCAAAAAAATAGTAGGTATACTCAACACGTTTGAATACTGTTTTTTTGAAATCTTGTCTACTCGTTAATTTTTATAGTTTTTGGTAAACTAATTTTTTTTCTTTTAGCTGAAGACAAAATTAAAGACAAACTGGCAGCCGCGGCTAGAGAAAAACTAGCATTGGTTTCAAAAGATAGAGCCCTTCAATTAGAGAGAAAGAAAAAAGCTGCCGCTTTTTTAAAATTAAAATCGACTGAAACTAATCACCGATCTTCCGGAACAGCTTACAATATTTCGGATACATTGGATAAACAAAAGTCGCCAATTCGTAGAAGTTCAAAAGACTTCATAGAAGTAATAGAAATAGATTCTGAGGAATCGTCACCAAGAAAGAAGAAACATAAAAAAGATAAGAATGGAAGTCGATCTAGAAGTATATCCAAAGAGAAGGAAAAAAGGAAAGAAAAGAAAAAAGATAGAGACAAAGACCGGCGTAGGAGCATCGATTCTGATTATGAAGACGATGAAAATAAAAAAAGAAAAGAAAAGAAAAAAAAATCACATAAAAGGTAAAACATTTTTTAGTTTTTTTTTATTTCTACTTGAGAGATTATATGTTCTTATAACTTATATAAGTCATAAATAGTCACTTCTCTCTCCATTTATCAGGGAAATAACCACATACATATATGATTACAAAATCTTTATTAGAAAGTTTCGGTATCGAATCCTAATCATCAGCACCATTTTTAAGATGGTATGAAATTAAAAACGTTGTTTTTGTACTTTCAATGTTTTGCCCCTTTGATAAGTCCGTTTGTTCTTTTCTAACCTTTTAACGCTTACTACTTATATTTATTTAAATTTCCTAATGAGGAATAATGTCACCAAAAATGGCGACTTGCAACGGATTTCTTTAAAATGTAAGGCTGTAAGTTCATTTATTTCAAAGTAAAAGATTTTTAATTGAGTATCTATTTTTGGCACATTACCATGGAAGAGGTTCTTTTTAAATGAATGTACGTCTATTTTTCCTCTCGAAAAATAAACGTTGATTAAGCACGACAAATTTATTTTGATTTTTTTTTCCTTCTTTATTTATTTTATTGTAAGAGCTTTCTATGAGCAAAAATAATTTATTCGTACTATTTTTTTTGTTATAAATATCTTAAAACGTAATAATATATGTGTATGTAGTTATTTCCCTTATAAATATTATTTTAACCTATCAAAATTATGATATTTAGGATTTGTATAATTTAAATAATTTGTATTTAGGAAACATTCGAAAAGCCGTCATGATTCAAAGAATAAAAAGAAATCAAAAAAGCGACCTAAGAAATCAGAATCGGAGAGTTCTTACAGTAATGATAGTATTTTATGACATCTGAACAACATTTTCCGTTGTTATTATTATTATTATTATTAATATAATGAATTATAAGATTTGTACAATTAGAACCGTTGTGGGATTGCCTATTTATGGTGTAATAAAAACATTTTTTTAACGTATAAGTCAGGTAAATAAATATTACCATGCATAACTACTATACCAACAGATGCATTTAAAAATTTGCCCTTATTTTGAAAATAAAATTCCTTGCTGTCCTTATTTCATTTTATGTAAATCTTTGCATATTAAAATGAAAGTAATAATGCGTTATTTAACAAAGTTGTTTAATTTTATTAAAAATGTTCTGTAATTTAAAGTTTATTACACTAATAAATAGGACATATTACTTACATTTTTGTAGAAATATATGTACATTATGAAATATTTTTAGTTTGTATATAAAAAGTTTGTAAAAATTAAACAATTTTTTTATTAAAAGGCAGCATAAATAAATAAAATCAGTTGTAACCAACTATATCAGTGTGTATATAGAAACTACACCAATTATTATAGTTTTTTCTTTAACTTTGAAAGACGAAAGTTATCTGTATTTAATGTATGATTTTACAATTTATAATTTAATTAAATAGCACATTTTTTATTCTGAGGCAGTTGGTGGGACAATATTACTTTTAAAAATTATTAACCAGCAATGGACCTAATGTATCGTCGATGTATCGGTATAATTCTAAGCATTTTTGCCTTGTATTTACGTCGTTGCTGCTACCCCAAATTACCAAACCGTCAACTTCGGAGCTTGCTACGACAGTAAATATATTGAAGAGATCAGCCTGAAAATGAAAAAAAAATTAATTAAAAATACTATTTACAACACACGTTTTCTGGAGAATCTTCAATACAAACTAAAATCATTCGTTGCAATCAACATCAAAATTTAATTACCCATCAGAGATACATTTAATTTTGGGTGCTAAAAATAATTTCCAATGATGCAAGATTATATAAAATTATAATAATTACTTAAAAAAAAAAAATTGTTACCTGTAAAACAAAAAAATATATTACGACTTTAATGTATTTAAAACGTTAAAGTTATTAGAACATTTAAAAAATCAGCTTGGGTTGTAGCATACATTATTGTTACGATATTTATTCTTTGGGTTCGATAATTCTAAATACTCAGTACAATAACTAAACAATTTTTATTCTAAGTTTCTACACAATAAGTTTTACTTTATAAATCACTTAGATATTCACAACTGATAACATTTTATAATCACTTCAAATACTTGACTTCAAACTACACTAAACTAAACTTCCGCGACCGCTGCCTTTTTTTATATTTATCCAAATTGTTACTAGAAGGAACCAGAGGTATCGCGGTGGCCAAAAGAAAATCCTGGAAATTATTTTCAGGTTTCAAAAATTACCGCCAGAGGGCGTAATCGCAATCTAAAACTTTTAAAGTAATTTTTCACTGAAATACACGCTTTAAATGTACCAAAAAAATATAAGCATTTTAAAACTAACTATTCGAATAATTTTTGTTAAAACGTCAACATCATAAAAAGCACCCCACGCTTTTGATTGAAAATTATTTTTTAGTTCGGTGGTTCTCTTATAAACACTGTTGTCTTAGATTTTTTAAACTATTTATTTGATATAATTACAGAAAATTGATAAATTTTATTTTTCTGAAAAAAAAAATGCCATAATATAATTTTTTTTCCATAAAAATGTAGTGAAAACCGTATCTCGAAATCTTATTCGTACTCTAAAATATTGAAGAAGAAAAATTAGTTATTGTAAGATTTTAAAAAGACGCTATTACACCGGTATTTATTCTTATTTATTTGTCTTATCAAAAATCAATGATAAGATTTCATAATTTTTAAATAATAGTATCTATCCCATCTCTACAGTGAGAATACAGTTGGCGCAGTAAATTTAGTATTATGGTTGGATATACGAAAATAAAATGTAATTGTTTACGACATTGTCTGTAACTCTAATCTAATTATGCAATTAATGGTAAATGTTTTTGTTGTTGCTGTTTAAAAAGTTAATAACCACTGCACCATAAATAATATGTAATAGTTGTTATAAAAAATTCTAAAATTTAAATATTAACCTTTGTTAAAAATGCATTTGTATCTTGGTATTTATACCAAAAGTAAAGAATAATGTCTTTTTGCATATTTAAATTTTTTATTATCCTTAGTGATTCTTCGATTCTTCCTTCTATCATTTGTATGTTCTGACTTGCAGAAAAACTGGAGTTTGTTAGATAAATTGAAGGGTAGAAATTATCTTCAAGTTGAAATAACCATTTTAGTCTAAAACAAAAAATGTCATTACAAGCTTTAATCGATTGTCAACAATAGGTATATCTAGCAATCAATAACTTGTTTTAATATTGTTACGGATTACGTTTAACGGGGAAGGAAAATCGGGAAGTTATTTCCAGAAATATTGATCGGATCTATTTAAGAAGATCGCAGGCCGCAATTAGTCAGTTTTAATTATTAGAAAGTGATATAGTGATATGAAAATATTATTTTAAAAAGTTGAAGTATCTAAGTGATTTATTAAATAACCAGAAGAAAGATTAGAATAAATTGTTTAATTTTTGAACTGACTGTTATAAATTACTGAACCCAAGAATAAATATCGTAACAATATATTGAATTTTTAAAAACTTGTTATTAAAATACACTTCTTAAGGGGACAGGGTGTTTTACGTTAATCATAAATAAAATAGGTATCTGAAACCTAAAAATCACAATAATGATAGAAAAATCAAACGTTAAACTTTAAAGAACCATGTACAGGATGATTCATAACTATTGGGACATAGGCTACGGGCGGGTGATTTGGACCAAAACATGACGATAGAACCAAATATGACTTAATAAAATATTGCTGTGGAAAAAGATATAATGCGTTCGATTTGAATATTTTGTTTTCATTTTTTGCTAATAATTTCACTGTAAATTTATCAATTGTTATCAAAATCAGCAAAGAGGCATAACTTTAGACGAGGAATATTATTTTATGTATTATTTTACATTTTGATATAGGGGGCGCCGTGTGATTGATTCCTGATGATGAAATCGACTTGTAACTTTTTTTGACGAAACTTTTTAGTAATGTTGATTAGAAAATATGACGCAAACATCATTTTAATGTAATATTGGTACTCCTGTTTAAACACGACAGTCTCAGAAGAGGATTTCAAATATTATTTAATTTATTAAGATTGCTTTGAACTATCAGATAACTGTTACAGGTAAATACCATTTATTGTGAGTGAATTATTGTCGCTGTGATATTATAGTCTATTGTTGCATTTTTTAAAACTATCATATTCTTTTTCAATTGAAATGCCTCGTCACAATCATTTTACGAATGAAGAGATGCAGGATATGATTTGTGTACAAGAAAATTTTTGCAGTCGCTCTGCAGTAAGAATGAATGAATGAATTGTTATATCCAGACAGAAGGCAATTCATAGTTTTTGGGGTAACTGAGTTTAAATAGTACCATTCTAAATTTTCTTAACACCTCTACAAAAGGGGTGAGAAGGGTATGGAAAATAAAAACTATTAAAAACGTCGATGTAGGTGTCGAATTTATAGTATTCGGGAAGACGCTGAGTTTTAAAGTAATATTCCAAAAGCTGGCAAACCTAAGAAAGGGGTGGCAGGAGGTTGAAATATAGAAACTATCAAAAATTGTCGATATTAGTGTAAAATTCATAGTTTTTGGCGTCACTGAGTTTGATAGTAACATTCCTAATTTTATTAGCACCCCTACGAAAGAGGTGGGAAGGGCAAGGAATATAAAAACTATTAAAAACGTCGATATAAGTGTCGAATTCATATTCTACTGGGATGCTGAGTTTGATGGGGATATTTTCAAAGCAGGCAAGTCTACGAAATGGGGGTTTAAATATAAAAACTATTAAAAACGCCGATATTATTGTCAAATTCATAGTTTTCGGAATCGCTGAATTTGATAGTGATATTCCCAAAGCAGGCAAGCCTACAAAAGGAATAATGAGAAGGGATTAGTTTTTGGGGTCGCTGAATTTAATAGTTACATTCCCGATTTTATTATCAACCCTACGAAAGGGTTGGGAGGAGGATGAAATATAAAAACTATAAAAAACACCGATATGAGTGTCGAATTCATATTTTTTGGGGTCGCTGAAAAGTAATATTTCTAAAGCAGACAAGCCAACGTTCGGGCAGGACAACATCTGCCGGGTCCCGCTAGTTATAAATATAAATTTGATTTCGCAAATATGAATACCTAAGTACTTTTAAGTACATTGATAAAAATCAAATACTTACTTTTTTTATATATTTTGTAAGTGTTGGCATGTACATGTACAACATAAAAAATTATGAAAATGGAAAAAAATTCTATTAGACAAGTCGCAAAATATTAGGAACATCTACGGTTCAAAGTTATTGATGAATTATTGAATTAACATATATTTGACTTTTTCAACTCACTTTTTCTTTAATTTTAGATATTTTTGAACCTTATACTTCTTAGACAAACGAATAAACCTAAAAGATAATAAATAATATGAATTAAAGACGAATAAGGAGTAGAAAATAAACCAAAACTAGTTAAAATTTCAAGTTGTTTTAGTTTGTAAAAGAAGAAAGGGTACTTATACGTTGAACAATAAAGATATTATTACACTTATGTACTCAGGATATGGCAGGATATTTGTTTCCTTGTTAAGACAGAAATCTTGCCTCACTAACAAAAAAATCGTCTACAAGTGTCTATTTACTTCGAAATTCGATCGTAACATCAGTCGTCTTTACCCTATTTATTTTTTAAAAATTTTAAATGAAATTAATGAACGTTTTTTAACCTATCATTTTCTGCCAAAACTTCTTGGGAACATCCTTGCCTATTGTTGTTTGGAGACGTATTAAAACAATAGGGGTAAGCGTAATAACCCCATGTTGCTTTCGGTCTGACCTTTTTTGCTAAAATCAGCGTTTTTGCCATGAAATTTTTCGCAGCCTTTTCAAATCTTCTTGTAGCTTCTTGTGTTAGTTGAATATCGTTCCATAAAGGATGTTTTGTTTTTTCGATGGCTATGGAAAGTGCTTTATAATCCACTAGTTTACCAAAGTTTTGTCGGAATATTGGCCTCCAACTTTCAAAGTCAATTATTCCAATACCTGCAACACAATTTTTATTAATGAAATTTAACGAAAAATATGTACATGCCAAGAAAAGTTAAAAAAAAATGGTAAAAATGGTACCCACACGACTTTCTACAATTTTATGAACCCCCTATTCACTAATGAAACCTTTGCTTACTTGGCGTTTTTTTCATGTGATCCTATGTGTATGAGAAACTATTTTTTTTATGACATTTATGATATTTGATCTAAAAATTTAGCTGTATTTTTTTATAAGGTGTATGGGCCAATTTAGTTTAATAATGGAGCAAGTAAATGGATCAGTAGGACATAAAAATAAAATAGATAAACAAGAATTTTTTCCAAAAAAGTGTGTGCGTCTCGGGATTCCCGCCGACAAAAGTGATAACGTCAAATGATTTGCGTAGAAACTATTAAATATTGAACGTATTTAACGTAACAAATACTTGGTTTATTATTAGAATTAAAATGATCTTTTGGGTGAGGATGATGAATGAATACAATTTTTTTGGTAAATCAGTGACTTATTATTATATTATTTTATTATTAGATTTTTTAAATCGAGTGGAATTATGAAGCGTGCCGTGTTGGACACACAAAAGACAGTCACAGCTAAGCTGTACACTGAACAGTGCCTTTTTAAAGTTATTAACTTTTTGAAGAACTTCCGACCAAATTAAAGAATGAACATCTGGCTCTTTCGCGCAAAAGCCTGCACCGAATATTTGATCACTATATGCCTGAAACTGCTTGAGCACCCTCCTTATAGTCCATACCTTGCACCCTGCGACTTTGCACTGTTCTCTCATGTGAAAATGAAGCTGAAAGGGAAACGGTTTTCCAGTTATGAGGACCTTTTGAGGGCTTGAGACATCGAGTGCGCCATACTCCCTAGCGAGACGTGGTAGATGTGGTTTAAGGATTGGTTTCTGAGGATGAAGAGATGTATTGGCTGTGGTGTAAATTATTTTAAAAAAATTAAATAAATAGAGCTCCTAGTTTCCTGATTACTTTTTAAATAATTCTTTCCACAACTGAGATATTTTTATGAACTCATATTTTCCTTAGTCCGGTCGAGCCAAGAAAAATTACATCTGAAACAGCCTTAGATTCCTAGGTCATCTTATTAAATCTTATGTTTATTGTAGTTTGAAATAGTACCTATAAGATCGATAATTACAAATTGTATTCTAATAATTACCTGAAAATAATTTGTTTGGAATAAGTCGATTTAAAACATCTTCAAATATCATCAAATGTTTTGTGATATTTCCTTCTTGAGGCACACCCCCGTTTCTTAAAATAGTTTGCGTACCATTTGTTAGTATTGCTGGAAAATTACCGGGGTCGTACAAAATGCTAATATGCCTTCCTCGAAATCTGTCATTGTCGTTTTGAATGATGTTGTATTTTTCGGCCAGAATAGTAAAATTTAATTTGAATGGATCACACTGAAAAGTGGGAATGTTCCAGTACGTATTTATTTGTCTCTGTTTTATGTTTCTTATAGTTAAAGAGTGATCCAAGTAAATGTCTTTACTGAAATAGAAAATTGCACATATTATTAAGTTATGTTTAAGGATCGCGCGACATATCCATATTTTAGTAAAAAATAATATCATTTCACATCATTATAATTTTCTTCGTTCACTTAATACACGCTATTAGATTTTCGCTGCAATGAATCACGTTTTTTTCACTACCTACTAAGCAACACATTTTGACACAATATTCTTAAAATCACGTCAATGAAATTATAATTGTTTTTACGTATTTTGTCAGACATTACGGATGTTGCTGCGACCTTTTTGTGAATACATAATTATGTTGAAGTTACCTCTGATTTTTTTATCATCACATTTTTACTGGTTTATTAGAAAAACATATCGATCTGTTTATATTTTTAGGATATAGATTTGAGCCAATGCCACATTCTTGGCAAGAGAAAATGGTGCATCATTTATCTTTATTTTCATTGTAAAATTATAAATATTAATGTGACAATATAAGAATAATTGTAAACAATTATTCCGTGTTGAAATCAAAATAAACTTATTAAAATATTATATTTACAATATATAAAACATTTCATTGTTTTTTTATCAAGCGATTATTTTGATTATACTGTTAACTTATTGATCTGATATTTTCCAAGACGGTGGGAGACATCGATTGTGAAAATGCTTATTAATAGTGCGCTGCAACTTTTTATTTATGTATTGCAAAAATTTAGAAAGCAACGTGGGGTTAATAACTCGATAATATTTATTAAAAAAATAAAGAAATGTTTTATAAAAAATTTAGTTGAAAATAACCTAGATAACAAAAAGCATTTCTATTATTTTAAATTATACAAATAATACAGTATCAAGGTCGTTCGTGTTTCAATTTTCCAAAATAACTAGTGATAATGACAGTAAATATATTACCTATACGAATATATGTATCAAAATATATTGAAATATAACGAAAAAATATTTGAATTCATTTCCGATCGTTATTTCTTAAATATAAATTGTTCTAATTTTGGGAAGGTGACTTTATATAAATTAAGAAATTCTATGATTTATTTAATTTTCATTTATTGATATAAACAGATGTTTATATTAATTTTAATATTTATTTTAACAATTTTCATAGACAAGAATTTTATCGTATTTATATTTTTTTCCCATTATAATTGCTATTTTGTTATGTATAGAATCAGTTTGTAAATAAATATAGTCACGCCTTTTTTCCGTTATGGTAGGCAGAAAAAACCACTTCTTTCCACTTGCTACGGTTCTTACACACATCTTTTGCTTCTTCTACTTTCATCAGTACTCTTTTCAAAACAAAGTTGATCTGATCGAGATATGTTCGCCGAGGTCGACCTCTACCGACTTCCGTCTATTCACACTCGCCTTTAAATCTGTTTCGTCAATCTTCCTTCATCCATCCTCTACCTGTCCAAACCATCTAAGCATTTCTTTATTTATCTTTGTAACCACATCTCTTTCACACCACAGCATTCCCTTATATATCTCACTATTCTTCACTTCATCTAACCGAGTCACTCCAACTATACTTCTCAGACTACTTATCTCCGCAGCATTAATTTGATTTCAATGCTTCTTCTGCCAAACCCAACATTCACTACCATACATAAGTGTAAGCTTTATTCTCTTTTAAAAACCATTACTTTGTCTTGATTACATTTACTTTCATTCCTTTGATTTTCAGGGCATCATGCATACTATTAACCATTGCCTGCAACTCATCTTCAGATGACGCTAATATGACCTGATCATAGGCGTAAAGGAGGCATCTGACGATCAGGTCATTCATTCTTAATCCAAACCCACTCTGTTTTAAATCTTTAATTGTGTATATATACTCGTATGTTAAACAGCCATGGCGAAGCCACACATCCCTGTCTAACATCTTTTTCGATGTTAAACCAATCCGTTTATCCTGACACAAGCAGTGGAATTCTCGTAAAGTGATTTCAGTGCTCGTATCAAATCAAACTACCACTCACCCCATACATAGACAACGATAACCACAATTCATTTCTCATCACTCTGTCATAGACCTTTTCCAGATCTACAAAAGCGCAGTAGACCTTTTGACTTTTAGCCAAGATTTTTCGACTATACCTCTTAATGAAAAGACCTGATCCATACAATCTCCTTCCTCTTCTAAATCCTGCTTATACATCCCATATCATCTCTTCCGTATCATTAACTCTTTTAATCAATATCTTTTCATACAATATGCAGGCGATGCTGAGTAAACTAATGCTTCAGAAGTTCTTACAGTCCTTACAGTTCACTACATACTTTACATTAAACGTATTATAATAATTACTCCCATTCAATTAATAAAAATTAAACTATTGGGGATATTATAATATGTTGTTTAAACGCTTCACTTATTCCAAACCAGAATACATCACATAGTGCCAAAAGTTTTGCATCACTTAGTTTTAGTGATAAATTTAATTCCACGAAGATTTAAATTATTGTAAGATGGTTTAAGAACCGTTTCTCACAATCTTTATTGGCAAAGCATGAATTTAATGTGTTAATATAAAGGGTGACTTAAAAAGTATTCATTGGATATGTTTTATTATACAATTAGTTAATTACATCTTACAATTACCACAACAAATATTACTTATACAACGTATTACCATCTCTCGCGTTAATGCAAGCTCATAATTTCTCATAATTAATTGATCAATGGTCTGGAAGGGTAGTTTTTGCCATTCTTCTATTGCAACTCTTATCAGCTCCTGCCTGGTCAGTGGAGGCTGTGGTCGTCGAGCAATTGCCCTCTTAAGCACATCCCAGGCATGTTCTATGGGATTTAAGTCTGGCGATATAGGGGGCCACTCCATACGGTCGATTCCTTCCTCCTCTAGGAAATTACGGAGAGCATTAGTTCTGTGGGGAGGGGCATTATCATCCATAAAAACAAAATGCTCTCTAACTGCTCCTCTCCATAGTCGAACATGTCTCCGGAGAATGTGTTCGATGTAATTTTGTCCATTTAACGTAGCTGTAATAGGAACCAGTTACCGGCCCAAAACATAACACTCCTTCCACGATATGGAACAGTTTTGACAGCATATCTGAGTCGATTTCGATCTCCATCAGGCTCTCTCCAAACACGGCTTCTGCGGTTGTCGGAAGTTAGACAAACACGGCTTTCATTCAAAAACATCACGTGTCGCCAAAAATCCATACCTCGCATCAGGAATGTTCGGCACCACATTTTAATCGAGTCTGTCGGTGTTGCAATGTTAAATTCGGCACTCTTGTGGACCTTCTATGCCGTAATCCAAAGCCAGCTAATCGCATCCGTATTGCAGTAAGGGATAACGCAACACCAGTACCTCGTCTAACTTCTCCCCGAATGTTACCAATGAATGAAAATCTGTTTCGGCTGGCCACCAGTGACATGAATCTATCAGAAATTGAATTACCAACACGGGAATGTCCCTTCTTGGACGATCCTTTGTTGAGTTCGTTACTATGAACCGATTCCAGGTTCGGAATACATTCTTCTTCTTCTTTAGGTGCCCTGTCCTCCTCGGACGTTGGCAATCATCAGCGCTATCTGAACCTTGTCTACAGCTCGGCGGAACAATGTGGTAGTGCTCACTCCATACCATTGTCTTAAGTTTTTTAGCCAGGATATCTTTCTTCTACCCGGGCCTCTTCGTCCTTCGATCTTCCCTTCTATAATAAGCTTTAAAAGTCGATACTTGTCATTTCTTAAGATGTGACCAAAATACTCCAGTTTGCGCTTTTTTAGTGTAAACAGAACTTCCAGCTGCTTGTCGAGGCGTTGAAGTACCTCGGTGTTACGCACTCTTTCTACCCAGGAGATTCTTAATAGCCTTCTGTACGTCCACATTTCAAAGGCCTCCAATTTTTTGCACATCGCATCTGTCAAAGTCCAAGCTTCCATTCCATAAAACAGTATGCTAAACACGTAACAGCGAAGCACTCGGACGCGCAGAGGCAAGCTTAAATTTCTGCTGCAAAGTACTTTACGCATTTTCAGGAACGAAGCACGAGCTTGTTCTATTCTGGCACGAATCTCCTGCATGCTGTCCCACTTCTCATTTAGTTGACACCCAAGATATTTAAAAGTTTCTACTCGCTCAATTCATTGACCGTTAATTGTCAGGTGTCCGTCCACGTTGTTTGATACATTGCTTTGGTTAATTCCCAAACGCGCGGCAACTTTTCTTTGAGAATAACCCTTTTCAATCAGGATCACTATTGTGGACCTGACCCATTCGAAATTACATTTCAGACCATTTTTGCACACTTTTAATCAGAACTGAGAGCAACAAAGAAAACAACACTGTCAAACATGAAATGATTAAAATTTGTTTACACGGCCAACTAACCTAACCTAACGTTTATTTGAAATTTGTAAAAACAAAAAATCATGACCTTCTTTATACTCTTTCTTGATAAAAAATTCAAAGAGCTAAAACTGGGTGATGCAAAACTTTTGGCACTATGTGTATATGGGTACATACAGTCACGATTTTTTTCCGTAGGGTGTTTTATTAAGGACAAATGGATTAATTGAAATCCTTTAGATCTGCAAGTTACACTTTATTTTTATAAGAATATTTAGTTGGGATAAGTTCCTGTAACTATTTTCTTAGTTAGTCTCCTTTATAAAGTAACATTCCCAACAAAAAGAAAGTAAAAAACTATGACAGAGCGTTTACTATAAAATATTTTTGCTTTCAATGAAAGTACCTACCTATATAATAAATTTACTAACCTGTTAATTAAATTTTCTCTACTGAATTGAATCAGCAAGAGCACAAAAAATATTGTAAACAATCTATTACACATTTCACGATATTTTTTTAAATACCCTATTAAAACCCGCACGCTCTCACATTATTTATATGTATACAAATAATACACGTATAATTATCAACGCCAATAAAATAATCTTTTATTCAAATTAAAGAACATAATAAGTGCTACTTTAATGGGGTTTAAATTTAAATAAAAACAATTAAATATGTGTGATGACTTCGGAGATAATGTCATTATTTTTTTTTTGTTTTTGCAGCGCGTACCTACTTCTTTGTACTTAATTGTTATTAAGAGTAATCTTAACAAAGGTCGATGAGTCATTTTTATATTATACAGTGAGGAGCGTACACTCTATGGTTTTATTACGCTATGTTTTGTTTACATTTATGAAATTTTTCATAGATTAATAAAACGTATGATTTTCTTTTATGTGTTTGTTTACTTAGGAATACGAATCAAAATCAATAATAATTATTATTATAATATAGATATATGTTGGGAGTAATATTTTTGTTCAATTTGTTGTGAAGATTACTTAATAATATACGAGGATAGTTCACGAATTGTTGTCCCTAAAATAGTTGTTGGCGTTGAATTACAAATGCACATAGTGTCAGGCAAAAGCTTGTTGTATGACATTAGTGTGTTCCAATTAGCATCAGCGCATCAGTTCGTGTATGTTAAATATTAATTTTTTTCCATTGAGGTGCGCGTGATTTTATAAAAATGAACAAAATTAAGATAATAGGTGCGATAAAGTACCTCTGTAAAAAGAGGTTATCCCCGCAAAAAATTTATAAGGACATGGTAGAAGTATTGGGTGACTCTGCCCCTTCGTACCAGGTAATCAAGAACTGGTCACGATATTTCAAACTGGGAAGAGAGTCCTGTCCACATGCACCAGGTGCAAAAGCCCCCAAGACTGTGGTGACCAAAGAAAATGTGAATTTAGTCCATTACATGGTATTAAATGACAGAAGAATACAGTCAAGGCTGTAGCAGAGTCATGTAGGTTTTCTGTTGGCAGCGTTAAAAAAATTTACATCAGGAAGTGGGTCTCGTCGGCTTCCGCGAATGCTGACGGCAGACCAGAAGCGTATTCGAGAGGTTGCAACGGAGACAAATTTGGAGATTATTAAGAGGAATCCCCATGAATTTAAGCGAACATTTTTTACGGTCGACGAAACATGGGTTCATCATTTTGATCTAGAATCCAAAAAACAAAGCATGGAATGGCGGCATGGGGGTTTTCCCCCATCGAAAATTTCGTGTTGTCCCATCAGCTGGTAATATCATGGCTACAGTTTTTTGGGATTTTGCAGGTGTGATTTTCGTGGATTATTTACCGCATGAGCGCACCATAACAGGTGAATATTATACGAATTTAATACCAAAAGTACGCGAAGCGATAAAAGAAAATAGTAGAGGAAAATTAAGTTGAGGTCTGCTCTTCCACTAGGACAACGCTCCGGCCCACAAAAGTTGTGATGCAATGGCTGCCATTCACAATGCGGGATTTGAAATTTTTTATTATTTATTCTCCAGATTTGGCCCCCAGCGACTACCATCTATTTCCAAAATTAAAAGAACATCTTTGTGGAATCCACTTTGCTGATGATTACGAATAAGTGATGTCGGCGGTAATAGAAGTAATAGAATGGCTGAATAGTTTTCAAAAGGGTTTGAAACACTTCAACTAGATAGATATACCAAGTGTATAAACGTTGCAGGTGACTATGTTGAAAAATAAATTAAGTTTCATTCTTCTCATGTGTTTGCTTCTATGTTAGGAACAACAAGTCGTAAACTATTCTCGTATGTTAATAAATACCTATAAAGATTTGAAAGTTATGACAGTTTTATTTAACTAATTTAACTGACAATGAGACGAACTCTCGGAAGGTAGACACGGTGGCCTTTACTCGAAGAAAAAACTGCAAGATACTAACTAAAATGGATTATTTACAGGAACTTATCCTAGTTAACCATTCTTATAAAAGTATGCATTGTGGATTTTGAAAATTTTGTAAAGAATTTTAATGAATCCTTTATCTGTTTCATCAATCTAAAAAATTTTTAGACAGTTTTTATTACTCTTCTGGTTTGGAATAAGTTTGGTAATTCAAATGTTGCTCAAGTTATAAAATGAGGTTCAATTCTAGGAAAATAGAAATATTTTTGTTCTTCAATACTGTACACAGTTTACCTAGTCGCACTCGTAAATCTAGGCCGAATGAATATGTAAAGAAATATTTTTTTAGAGTCTTTATCGAAATAATTAACCATTAGCGTTAAAGTTTAAATAAATAAGTAAATTAATTTTCCATTTAAACGATAATTTACTGACATTATTTCCATTCACATTTAACATTAGTATGAATAAATTAGTAAACAATAAGTCAAATAACATGAAATATTTCTCTGATAATAAAGGTACGACTATTATATTTACATTATCATCAATAAAATATTAAGGCGCTTTCTTAATGTAAATATAAACTCTGATTTTTTTTAACATTACTTCTTACATTTAAATGAAGTTCTATTTAAGTGCAGAAAAAATCACTGTAATAGTGATCGACGATTTAATAATATTGTTTGCTCTTGCGAGCAAACTATTGTAACAATACTCGAAAATTAAACAAACCTAGCATGCAAATACTAATAAAACCTTTTTAAATCATAATTCATAAATAAGATAATTTTTTAATACAATTTAATTTAAATCAAATACATTATTCTACGTTGATGACTTGCAAATAGTGTTAAAAATAATATTACTTCTAGATACTATCAGTATTCTTTATGAATGTTATTCGATATAGGTACCTATGGTGTAAGCGAACTGTCATAATTTAAATATTTTTGGGAATTATCCTGAATCGTAAATTAACATGGAAATCTCAAATTGAATACTCGTACAGGCTAAACAGATGTAACAGAGGTCTCAATTTTTCGAAAATGGCTGTTAAAAATTGGCAAGGAGTTGATGTTAAGATGGCGCTATTTTATTGAGGGTAATATACCGAGAAAGATGCGATTATCAGATTAAAAATTCTTTTTGGTCTCGAATGCATATCGTTTTAGGAAAAAACATGAAAGTTTAAATTACATAACATTTAATCTTTGATAAATGTTATAATTCAAACTTGACTGGTTTTTCCTAATAAAACAATTGCTTGAGTGTACCGAGGAGAAATTTTAGATATAATCGCTAATTGCTCGAGTTATATTTGGGGAGATTATTTTTCAACATCCGTTACGTTGACGTTTTTCGGGCCAATCAAATTTTGACATTTCAGAAATAACTAGCAAAATAAGAGTAGGCGTCCAACGGTAACATCCTAAATTTAATCGCATTAAATAAACATTAATCGTTGAGCGCAATGACAGTTCTAGTATTTTGTGATTGGTCGAAATACGTCATGTCGGAAATAATCGCGCAGCTATTTACGCTCCATATTTGACTTACGAGTGTCTTCTCTATGGCTCTGCCAGTAATAACTTGACAAAACAGACTGACGTTTTCCAAAATACGGTTCTGCATAACTGTCTTGCAATGAGATCTACAACAATTGCCCTCTTGCATGAGGAAGCTCTCGAACTATCTCTGGACTATCGAAGGAATTATCGCCTGTTTTAAATATCACCCCCGACGGCGATATACTTAGAAATCATCAGGTGATAGATCCAGGGCCCAAATTGATTATATCATAGTTAGAGCACGATACAAAAACCAAATAAAAGATGCGAGATACTATGCTAGCCCAGACATTGACAGCGACCACAGCATGGTAGTAGCTAAAACTACGTTAAAATATAAAAAGCTTCAAGGGAAAGCGCATAAGAGATGGGATGTAAAACTACTAAGAGATGAGAAAGCGAGAAGGATCAGCTATACTTGAGTAACTGCGTTGGGGCTGAAAATAAATAGGAAATGTAAAAAATAGAAAGTAGCGGATGAAGAACTGTGAAGAGACAGGCCACAACCGAGGCTAGAGTGGATAACAGATGAAATACTTAGCCTTATTAAAGGAATCTTAAGAACAAGAATACGGAAGAAGTACAGATAGATATAGAGCGTCGAGAAACAGAATAAACAGAGTCATGTCTAGCCAAGGAAATGTATATACTGGAGAGATGTCGAGAAATTAACAATGATGAGGAACATGGAAAGATTGATGCGGCCTATAAGGTGACAAATAACCTGAGAGTTTTTTTTAAGTAGACAGTATTGTATAAAGGTGGAAAAGATACCTACCTAAAAGGACTTGACGAAGTTGGCAAAAACAAAGGATATACTACAAAATGAATACGATGGCGAGAAAGCTGGAGATAGCATTTTAAGATCGGAATTCAATGCAGCTTTGAAAATGATGAAAGACAATAATAGTCCTGGGCTAGTCAAGATACCGGCCGAACTGTTAAATGCCGCAGGTGATAGATGGTACCTTGAAAGCTACGTATAAGCTAATACAAGAAATATATGCATAAGGAGAAATACCAGCAGATTTGTCAAAGTGCTTGATCGCCAAGAAGCCAAAAAAGCCAGCTACTGCAAAATGTGAGCAACACCGAACCTTAAGCATGTTGTCTCATGCGTCGAAAATACTGACAAACGATATTATTTCTTTCTTGGGTTCGGTAATTTTAAACTCTCGATACAGTAACAAAACAATTTTCATTCCAATACTTTTACACGGAATGGTTTAACACCGAAAAGGGTGTGAAACAGGAATGTGTGTCTTCACCATGGCTGTTTAACTTATACATAGACGATTGTTTAAAAGATTTGCATGATGCCCTAAAAATCAAAGTGATGAAAATAAATGTAAGCAAAACAAAAGTTATGGTTGTTGAAAGAGAAGAAAACATGACAAACTGTGAAGTTCTGATTAAGGGAGAAAGAGTGGAACAAGTAAATGAATTTGTGCACTTGGGTTCAAAGTTTACGAGAGATGGAAAGTATGACAGTGACATTGAGCGAAGGGTGTTGGCAGGAAAACAAATGAATGGGGCACTGTATAGCTTTATGAGCAGCCAGAAATTGTCAAAAAGGCACGTCTGACTGTGCATAAAGGTGTGTGTTCCTACACTTATCAGTATGGTAGTGAATGTTAGGTTTGGCAGAAGAAGCATGAAAATAGAATTAATGCTGCGGAGATGAGTAGTCTACGAAGTATAGCCGGAGTGACTTGGTTGGATAAAGTGAAGAATAGTGGGATAAGAGAACGCTGTCGTGTAAAAGATGTGATTACAAAGATAAATAAAGGAATGCTTAGATGGTTTGGACACGTAGAAAGGATGGATGAAGGAAGATTGACAAAACAAATTTATAAGGTGAGTGTGAATGGACAGTAGTCGGTAGAGGTCGACCTCGGCGAACATCGATCTCGATCAGATCAACATTGTTTTGAAGAAAGGCCAGGTCAAGAGTACCAACAACCGACGAGCATGTATGAAAGCACTGATGAAAGTAGAGGAAGCAAAAGATGTGTGTAAGAACCGTAGCGGAAGTGGTCTCTGCCTACCCCTACGGGAAAAAGGCGTGACTATATGTATGTATGTACTTTTACACAATAAACTTTACTTTTACATATCACTTAGATATTCAACTAATTAAATTTCATAACTCATAAAAACTTAAAACTGACGTCTTCACGACCGCTGTCCTTTTTATATTTCTAAATCATAGTTCCGTAGTAATCGCCACTATTCGACCTTTTTCTCGAGAGTCCGGAACAATCCTTCTACCATTTCGAGAATTTGCCAGTCGGATCGCGGTGGCCAGCATAACAAAGCGGCTCATTAATATGCACCCTAATTGTGATCGACTCTCGGACGCCAACAAATAAAACAGGGCCGGTTTGTAACAGTATGTATGTATGTCCTCCAAAACTCCCAAACGGCTGAACCGATTGGGATGAAATTTTCAGAAGTTGTTTTATATATACCAGGGGTGGTTTTAGTGAAAAAAAAAAAGGGGTGGGAAGGAGATGAAATTATTTGTCCTTTATGCGTTTCTGAACTGCTGAACCGATTTTGATGAAATTTTCAGGCAATCTTCAGTTTAACCCGGTGGGTGTTTTTGTGAAGTTTGGTAGCCATCGGATTAGCAAAAGGGGTGGGAAGGGGATAAAATTGTACTTTATTAGTTTTTAAACCGCTGGACCGATTTTAATAAAAAATTTAATATTTAAATGAGCCTGGCGGGTGTTCCTGTGAAGTTTGGTAGCGATCGGATTAACAAAAGGGGTGGTAAGGGGATGAATTTGTTTGTCCTTTATTCGTTTCCAAACTGCTTGACCGATTTTGAGGAAATTTTTATAGAATCTTTAGATTAACCCGTTGGGTGTTCCTGTTAGTTTCATAGTGATCGGATTTACAAAAGGGGTTGGAAGGGGATGAAATATAAAAGCTATAAAATACACCGATTCTAATGTCCAATTTATAATTTTTTGGGTCGCTTAGTTTCTTAGTGACATTTCAATTATGTAGGCACCACTACAAATGGGGTGAAAGGGATATAAAATATTAAAACTTAAAAATGCCGATATTAGTGTCGAATTCATAATTTTCGGGGTCGCTGAGTTTGATAGTGTCATTTTAATTTTGTAAGCACCCCTACAGAAGGGGTGAAAAGGATATAGAACATAAAAACTATTTAAAAATTCCAATAGTGATATTACCAAAGCAGGCAAGCCAACGTTCAGGCAGGACAACGTCAGCCGGGTCCGCTAGTAAAAAAAATTTTGTCGAATAGTGTAAGGAACTTCGTTCCTATCGGGTTTCCAATGACACCCCACATGGTTTGTTTTATGATTAACAATTATTTTTTGATAGTGGATACAATTATTTTTACATTACTCACTGGGATAGGTAATGAAGTCGAATTCTTCTTAATCATGATCTTTATTATCCATTTCATTAAAAGATAAACTAACATCATTATCACTTATTATTTTGTCATCGAGGTCTTGGATTTCTTGCATTTCCTTATAGTTATCTGGGTTGTATTAATCCTTAAAAAATTGTCTTGGTAATAAAAATTAAACGACCATTCGATACTATCTGAAAAATTTCCTTACTACATACACATAATTCACTTAAGTAATTAATTTATTTGTTTAACAATAGGGTGGGTTCTTTGGGCTCCTAGATCTACATCGAGCCCTTTCAAGTACAAAATCATCCTTTATAGATGTTCATTGACTAGGTGGTTACACTAAAAGAAGAAAAATCAAAAACCCAGAAAATTCCAATCCAAGATCCAAGATTTGTCAAGATGGTAGTCTTGGGCCTTAAATAACATGTAGAATTAAAAAATAGTTAGTGATTGTTGCGATTATTTTACTTGTTGTCTACCCTGTTTAAATTTTAATTATTAAAATATAATTACTGTAATGTATTACACATAATAAACTTTATTTAAATTTTTAATTACAAAACTCACTAACTACTAATTTGCACAAAAATTACCTGAAAAAAATAAATTTTACTCTCCTTAAACAAACGTTTTTAAAACTGATGCTACAACAAAACCACATGATAAATAAAATTAATAAATAATAACAAAACTCACTTGCATAAAAATTACCTGAAAAAAATAAATTTTATTCTCATTAAACAAACGTTTTTAAAACTGATGCACAACAAAACCACATAACAAATTAAAGGAGTGTTTGTCATTATTTGAATGAACTTATTTTAAATTGTACTGTACAATAACATAAAATATATTCAAGGGTAGAGTTTTTTTGCAGATTTTTAGTTCGCAATAATGGATTGTATAAAAATTATAATTTCAAAATAATAATATTGTGCATAAGGGGTATCTACAAAATATACATATTTTTTTATTTGGTTTATTTAATTTTAGTACATTATTTAAAAGCAATTTAAAGTGTTTAAGGAGGTTGAAGCGTTGGGCGAGAATAATGATAAAAACTTAAAATAATCTTTGCTCATTAGATTTTTTAATAAAAATTTTTTGTAACAAATGCATATCTGAATCATTTTTTATTATTATAAATCGATTATTTTATTTAGATAAATAGTCCAGCCTTAAAGAAAAAACTATAAAAATGTACAATAATTTACGATTTTTCAATAATAATTATTATATTTTTTTTGCCACTTGAGTTTTGTAACGTGAAATATTTTTAAAATAATCGTGAAATATCCATGCTTAACACGAGTTAATTGTTGTTCTGCTGACATTATTTGTTTATTTGTTAAAAACACAATGTGTCGATTGTACGATGAGCGTTGAAAACATGTCAATTCCATAAAACTACATGTAGCAGTTTTATTAGATTTATAAATTAATGAGCTTCCTAATTACCTTAAAAAATTTTACAGAAAATTTTTCTGTTAAAAAATCCAAGGAACAAAAATTATTTTAAATTTTTTATATTATTTTCGTCCAGTTTCAACCTCCTTAATGTACTATAAACGCAGTCTTTATTATGAATGCTAGGTTATTTTTAAATTGTAAACAAAAGGAACTTTTACTTTATTTTTTACACTATAAACACCCCTTATTATGACAAATGGATTTCACTGGTACTCATATCGCTACCAAATTCTCCACACTTATTGAATCGGTAATATGTACCTAGTAAAATTAGGTCAGTATTAGAACTCAAAATATAATATACAACTGCATTTAAAGGTTAAAGGAATTTAATAAGTAATAAAAAAATTGCAAGCATAATCTATACAGGGTGGCCAACCGAAAACGAAACAGAGCCATTTGCAGAAACCTCGTCAACAAATTAAAAACGCTCAGACCCGTCGTTTTTTGTATAAAGGGTATCCGGTATTTTTGAAAATAATCCACAGTATAACGAAGATCATTGTTATTCTCAACAGGGCGGTGCTCCTCCGCATTATGCGGCGATTGTTCGTCAGTATTTAGACCATTTAGACCATCTTTCAAAAGACATCTTATTCGACCCCCGATACCATTTAAAAATGTTGGGGTAATTCTTACCTTGAAAGTAGTGGAGTCAAAAATACCGGAAAAGAGTGTCCCCCTTTAATCAAAAATCGACGGGTCTGAGCGTTTTTCTAAAACGTTGACGAGGTTCCTGCAAATGGCTCTGTTTCGTTTTCGGTGGGCCACCCTGTATAAATACAATATTTTAAAACGCGAAAAAAATTTATTTTAAAAATTTTCCAACAATTCTACAAATAATGATGCATTAATTTTTAAATTTAACAGCATTTTAAATGATATTACTTTTTCCTATTTTTTAATAACTTCTATTTATATTTTGAACAATGATCGCTTTTTAAATAAAAATAAGACAAAAAATCAATAGCGCAAAATTAATTAAATAATTAGGATAAAAATTATCAATAAGGTGTATGCTTTTGAACGATTGCTGATTTGTATTCCAAAGAAATACAATATTGTGATTATATCAATGACAAAAAAAAATCAAGTTTTGGTTATTTTTTTTTTCTAGTACTGCCCCCGAAATCCACTGATGAAATATTTTGAAAAATATATTCCAAACCAATTTTGCTATTCCATTATAAAGCATGTCTCAAACAAAAATTTATTTCCATTGATATTAATTATAACAATAGAAGACTATTTTATTGTACCTATATATCATTTATAGTCCCTATATTACATACCTAGAGCACATGTTTGATGACCTCGGCCAACCAACATGTGCTTCGAGACACTTCTTACTTTACTGCCCGAGGTGTGTATACTATTTTTCTCCCTTCCGAATGCGGAAAGCGGCAACTTCGTTTTGCGCAGCGGGCCGAAAATTGACGCTTTCTATCCGGAAGGGAGAAAAGTAAATTTTAATAATCAATTTAAGAATAGTATATTACACACCTAGGGCAGTAAAGTAAGAAATGTCTCAGAGCACATGTAGCTGAGGTCATCATAGTGTTCCGAGACATTTCTTACTTTAATACCGGTGGTGTGTATACTATTTTTCTCCCTACTGTAGGCAGAAAGTCGCAATTTCGTTTTGCGTAGCTGGCCGAAAGTGACGCTTTCTGCACAGTAGGGAGAAAAATTATTTTTACAATGCCAACTTAGAAGTAATGTTTCTTTTTGTTGTCAAGTATAGTTACATTTTTACGACTATATTCATAAACAAGATAATTTGATTTTAATTAAACTATTCTAAGATTAGACACTTACATTTTTGATAAAAATTATATATTTTTTTAATAATTTGAGTATTTATATGAAATCTATACAATTGCCAAGGGTATGTATTAAAGAATAAATAGAAAGATAAATTTTTTTTGGTACATTGCTGGGATTATGGGTTATTTGATGTTTTTTTTACAGTTACGGATTTTTAAAAAACTCCGATGTGTTGTTAATTTTATTCAATAGGAAAACAAAGGAATTGTACAAATATCTATTAATTTATAATAGTAATAAACATTTTAAACTAACAGACAAAATGTGCAATATTTGCTGAAACATGCTTGTGTATTCTGGACAAAAATATGAAAACCAAAATTTTGTATGGAAAAATTATTTAAATGGGATGTCATAGGTAACATTTAACACTGAACCAAAAACAACATACATAAAATAATTTATTAAATATCTGAATAATCAGTCAGTGTCTGTTTCTTGTGTTGTCAAATTGTTGGAATTTGACTCTGTTTTGGGGTTCTCATCAGTGACGGCTGTATTATCATTTACTAAAAAAAAAGATAAGTTAAAGGAAGAAAAGTAAACAGGATATATATTAAAAAAATCACAGAAAATATACAGTGTGCCCAACTAAGTCGGTACCATAATTATAAAAAACTTTTTTATTATTGGTTACATGAAAAAAAGTTATTCTTAATAAAAAGTTTTGCATGGCCTAAAACCCAAAATATAATAATCATGATGTATGAATTTTATGCATTCGTATAGGAGGTTTGTCGAAAAATGTAAATTTTACTTAAGAGTAAAATACCTTCATTTTTCAGAATATCGACCATTGTTATAAATTTTTTTTTATCCTAATATTGTGTTTTAAACTGCGGAAGCCTATGACATGTTGGCAGTTTATTTACGATGTTTTGAAAATATGGCAATGGCAGAATGAGTACACTCATCTATCCTGATAGGAGATATTTTAGTAGGAAAGTATTTTCCAAACTGTGCAGACGACTGCATGATATAGGACATTCATCCATATCGTGTGGAATTACATCAGGCCCTATCAGAAACTGATTTCGAACATAGGATGCATTCCTATTATTGGCTGAGAAGTATGGTAACTTATTGTATATTGTGGACTGATGAAGCAACTTTTTCAAGTAATAGAGGAGTAAATTTGCACAACATGCATTACTGGTCCGCTAATAATCCCCACTGGATGCGTGAAGTTGACCATCAAAATCGATGTAGAATTTTCGACAGTCGGATTATTGGGCCGTTTTTTTTTTAAGGAAATATTTACTTTGGACTTCCCAAGGAACCCATTGCCACTTCTACTATAAGAGGTTCCATTATTGATGAGAAGAGGCATGTAGTGTCAGAATGATGGATGTCCGCACAGTTTTCTTGGATAGTTTGTTAGTTTTTGAACTAAAGATATTCAAACTGCTGGATTGGACGAGGAAGTTTGTTTCTATTGCTATATCCCCGGATCTCCCTGTGCTAGATTTTTATTTGTGGGGCAAGCTTAAAGACATACATAGTATTTTAAACTAGTCCTACCACTGCTGATAACATGAAGCAACGTATTGAAGATGCTATTGCCAGAATTTCAAGATCTGAAATTGAAACAGCTGCGTTAAGCATGCAACGCAGATTAAATAGTTGCATTGAAAGTTACTTTTTGTTATCACAGTTTAAGATTATTAAGATTTCACATCTTTGTTTCTATTGTAAGTAGGTGGTATTTGCATTCATTGTTATTTTGCATATAGTATGAGAATATAAGATCCTCGCACAAATGCAACAAAAGGCTAAACATTTGAATAATAAGCTTTTTAATCACTAGCACAGGCTGACTTACTGAAGATAACACACATTATAAAAAAAAATTTTAACAGTAAACTTGATTTTTTTTAAATAAAATTAGTTATTTTCAAATGTGGTTATAAAAATATGTAGCATTCTATTTTATTTTTTTTAGAAAAATCGAAAAAACTGAATCTTGGGTGAACGACGCTCTCCAGTAGATGCGGTGTAGACTAGAGATCAACATCGAAATAAGTGATTGAATGAGTGTGGAATTCTCTATCAAACGAGCCCAAGTTGTTTGAATTTGGAGCAAGGAGATACAGCGATTTCAAATATTATTTTTTCAAAAGCTTCCCTTTCCCCCACCTTTATCTTTCGAGATATGAAAGTGACGAACTGACGCAAATTTTGATGAGGTGATTTTCCGAGAAAAATTGAATTTTCAATTACATAATAATATCATAGTAATTGCGCCCCATTAGGAACTTGAAAACATTTTTTATCAATTTTTCTTGGTCGATTTAGACCTTAATTTTTTTTTTCTCAGAGCCTTGAGGTTTATAGTTTCCATAATATCGTACCTCGCCAACTTTAGTGGGACACCCTGTATATATATATATATATATATATATATATATATATATATATATATATATATATGATATGAAAAGTTCTTTAAGTGGGTGTAAATGTTTTTTTTAATCTTAAAATTACTTACGGGGATAGGTGACGTAGTCGAAGTCCAAATCATCGTCGTCATTGAAATCATTAACGTTGGTCTCGTACAAGCCATAGAAAGATGAACTTACAGCATTATCACTTAGCAGCATTTCATTAAGTTCATCAATATATTCTGTTTCGTCATCTACTTCATCTAGATTGTAATCATCGTTATAGTCATCGTCTGAGTTTACTAACCAATCAGTATCATCTGAAAAATGATCACCATCGCTTTCGATGGCATCCACTCCAAAATTTTGGGCAGCACGATTCTCCATAATCTATAATACAAATTAAAGTATAAAAATGTATAATTCCAGATTCTTCTCTCTAATTTCAGTTGAGATATTTCATATTTTAAGTATTTGTACTGTTTTCCAATGTTTTCAAATGATTTTCTATTTTTTATGCTGTTGTTTTATAGTTTAGAAAGAAAATTGGGAAAAGTATTTTTAAAAAATATGCTATTTTACCATAAAAAGTGATTTTATAACTATATCCTCCCATCATCAAAATGATCATGCATTTTTTAATTCAATAAACCTGAGTACAAGAAATATATACACTGAAAACGCTTCAAACTCATGTCAGTGTCAAAGCATGCAATTATTCAATTTTTAATCACATCACTCATGTTATAGTAGCTATCAAAATGCTCATTGCAGCTTATTATGTATGTTAGTATTATAGTGATATTATGATAAGGAGATCCAGTAGCCACAGAATTATTCAATCTAATTAGTAATGGAACAAATAATTAGAAAAAGCAAAATATATAGATCTGGACTAATTTTTAAACATAAAGAGTGGTGCATTACTGCATATACTGATGATGTGCTAAGTACTGACAGGATAAAAAAAGCAGTCAAGAATGCTAACAAAATTGGAACAGGCAAGGAAATTTGGGCTAATAATCAATAAAGGCAACACCAAATATATTGAACTAAGAGCTGATGCAGCAGAGCAACAAAAACATTACATTACAAACACAAAATAGAGAATACAATTTTGAAAAAGTAGAAAAGTTTGAAAATTTAGGAGTGACCATTAAAAATAAAAGCCAAGAACATCAAATAGACAAAAGCGTTTTGAAAGGAAGTTAAGCATCTGGGTTGAGAAAATCTTGCAGGACAAAGAACCAGAAAAGCATAAATCAGAATTTACAATCATGTGTCCAATAACATTATATACTTGTGAAGCATGGACATGATACAAAGAAACAAAAAAGCTTGAAAGATGGGAGAGAATGAGAAAATTTTAAAGGAATTAAAACAGTAGAAGGGGAATGCAGAAGACGTACAAATAAAGAAATAATTAACCTACTTGGAAGACTGACAACAAGAAAAATCTAAGCACAAAGAGCCAGATGGGTGGGCCACATAACTAGAATGCCAGAGCAGAGATGTACAAGAAAAGTCCTATTCCTCTCAGACAGCAGTTAAAAAAAAAGGGTGTGCGCTTCAGGATGCCCGACAGAAGTAATAACCTTAAATGATTTGCATGGAAACTATTAAATATTAAAACATATTTAATGTAACAAATACTTAATTTATTATTAGAATTAAAATGATAATTTGGGTGAGGATTATGAATGAATACAAAATTTTTGGTAAATTAGTAACATAATCAAAAATTTTTAAGAAAGTGAACAGCTTATTTATTTAATATAAAATATATCTTATGTATACTAATTAACATTCTTCAATAAACATAATGACACAAATATAATTTGTATAATATCTACATAATCTTGGATGTTTGAAGTAAGAGTGCGTGGTGGCTGAATGGTACAGCTATCTGTTTAGCACATCAGTGTATTCAGGTTCAAATCCCTGTGTATCCAACTTTCTTTAAAAATATTAAAATTTCGTTACACTTTTGGGAATACAACCAAGCACCCAAAAAGTTTGATTATGTAATACTTACGATAATGTCATTAGGTAATGTAATCCATTCTTCATCTGCATTGATTTCAAAATCACTATCTCCCCATTCATTTGGTTCAAAAGGATTACCTAGAAACTGAGGTGGCATGTTATTCTTATTTCTTATTTTTTAATAATTTTTCTAAAGACTCAGTTGTTACTGCTTCTATTTGATACTGCTTTTCTTTATTGTTTGATTTAGAGCCTTTTAAGTAAGGCTTTACCTTGATGCCCTTGTTATTTATTTTGTGTTTCTTTAAAACAGCTAGTGTTTCTTTTAACTTATCCTTACTCTCAAAGTCAACTATACACCACCGACGACTTTTCTGTAAGTAAACAGGTATATTAAAGAATAAAATAAAATACAAAGATCTCAAGTAATATTTTTCTCTTAAGTATCTATATTAACAAATTACTACTTCTATTAATATAGTTAAAATCTAACCTAAGTAGAAAATTTTTCAAAAACTAACTATTCTAATTAACTTTCTATTTGGTGTTGAATCATACCTGTCTAGGAAGATGTACTTGAATAATATTTGGATGTAAATCTTTGATTACAAACTCGTCTGCAATTTTTACAGGTAGACGAATGTACAATTTGTGAACTTCAGAACCCTCTATGCTACGAAAATAAAAAAAATGAATATTTGAATGATTTTATAAAATTTAATATAACCTTAAATATGATATTCATAAATAACAACTACATAATTTCTTTTTTGTTTTAATTATTAAAATATTTTATGTATTTACCCCATAATTTAAATAAAATACATGTAGCAAACATGTGCTATTTCTCAATAATTTTTTTGGAAATTTGGAAACGTGAAACGTCAAGTATACAAAAACAGCTGTCAACTTCAACGTATGACTATGACGTATGTGATCTGTGAACAAAGATCAGAGATGAGTCGGGATAGGAAAAATGTTCTAACATTAATGTGCCGACTTTATTTATTCTTTCTCTCCTCCGAGGCCAATCTTCCATGCTACGCTTGCATTTGCTAATTTTCGCATGCGCAGAAAAAAATTAGTAGAAGAAAGAGAGCACGACGAGACATTATTTGTCTCATTTTGTCGGAACAGCTTCTACTTATAGGGATCGTATGTACAGAAGTATTATTATGGTATTATATTCATAGAATAGACCCACATCATAAACCCACACAGCATTGCAACTGGTATAAAAACGTATGGAGGGTAGAGATAAGGAGAATCATCTGTGTACATGAAAAAGTGTCCGTCCAAATTGCATTAAATTGTGGTGGTGCCACATTAGCATCAGGGTAAATTTTAAAGGAAGCGCCAAATATTATTAGAGTAGGATTGTAGTAAAAATACAATAAACGTACTGTTCACAGTTCACGAAATAAAATCACTGTGGTTACACGTTTTCTCACAATAATTCTTTAAGGTTATATTTACTACATTTCTTTGTACTACGCAAGTAGTTAAAATTTTCAAGAAGTAACTACTTTAGTCGACAATAATATTACATTTTTTAACTCGGCATACTTCAATTCGTTTACAATTGCTACATTCATACCATACCCTTTGTCTACACCAGCGCCATTCTGGAAGGTTTTTGAACTGTTATTTATAGCTTACAGCTGGACACTTTTTTAAGTTTTCTACCATATGATATGACTCTCCTTACCTATACCCTCCATAGAAAAACGGAGAACATTTTACTAGCTTGCCATTTCATAGATAGCGCTACTAGCAACGCATGACAGGTAACTGTAGTATATGATAGAGAGAGAAAATGTACTTCTCTGTCCAATTAAGACAACTAAAGGTGATGACCATCAGACATATTTCGGGTGTAAGTTATCTGTGTATTTCGGTTCCTGGCAACTCTTTTTTCATCGATATTCTTTGTTATGTTGTACATTATTTAGTTTTGGTTTTAATTTAGTTATGTTACATATGTTTTGGTTTTTCTAATTGTTGTATTAAGTTTAATTGTATTAACAAATAAAACATTAATTAAATATTACTTTTTTTCAACCCAAATGTCTTGTTTATCTTTCAAAATAAAATTGGGTTTTACGACTAGTTCTGAACGGCCGAAAACTTGTGAAATATTAGCAAATGTTTGTATTTTCGCAAGTACGCAGCCTTCTGAAACCATTCCGAATACAATATTTAAAATGGAATTCTTTAAAAGGCTGTCTATATAATTGGTGTTCCTGCCAACCGCCTGAGGCGCTTAAACTTGTTCACCAAACATTAACATGAGTTGCATGGCTGCATAGGTATGTGCTGTGGACCGTGATTAGAGAGATATCGCAAGCGCTAACGGTATTACCGTATAACGACGTAAATAGTGGTTAAGGACCATTTTAACACAAGCACACAAGAGAGATATCGCAAAAGTAAAGTCGACCACCTTAATTCTGATAAGTGAAGTTTGTTGGTAAATGTAACCTAAAAATTCTCATTGTCTATGTTTACTGATTTGTTGTGATTATTAGTAGTAATAATAATAATTATTAGTATTAATAAGTAGAATATATAAGTGTAAACATGCACAGTAATTAAAATAATATATTGTAATAAGTAGAAATATTAAATTTAAAAAAATCACTTAGCCCTTATCCACTATTATCGTGGCATTCAATTTGCGCTTGCGTACATGTCAAAATTACTCATTACGCTATTAGCGTGTGCCAAAAATGTGCTTGCGATATCTCTCTATTAAAGTTTATGGGAATTTATTCGTTGGCATTGGTTACCATTTTTGGCGAATATACTATCACATTTATTTAAATTTTGTTGTTTTAATAATAATTATGATAAGGTTTTGTTCAGATAATTTAAATGAAATAATATTAAAATATTTAAGAAGTACTTAATACATATTTTTAAAATATGTGTAATTGGTATTTTCTACGATTTTAAAGAACGTGTAATGTAAGATTTCGCGACAAATTGCCACTTTGTTTTGTTTCTACTATTCCTTCCTAGATGAAACATCCACATTTTTCTGTCACACTATTGTCGCCATATTTGATCCACAATTTATTTTTTCATGGATCTGATCGACTCCTCCTCCTCCGATCGTCTCGACGCCTGTTAAATGGCATAGACGACGCCCTTAAAGTACAGGCTTGTTCATTTAGCAGTGATCTCGATGCATAGTCCTGATTATACTGGAAAAAAGAAAGTCGTGTAAAGCTGATGTGTATTGTTTGTAGTTTACCAATCAAACATATTTTATTAAATGTAAATACTTGGACTTTAATTAATTTTAAGAATGAGAAGACAATGTTTCATGTAAGGAATTAAAAAATGCTGCAATTAATTTTCAGGTAATATTGCTATAGATTTTTATACAAATGTTTCCATTTCCGCGTTTATTATTTATATTTGTTTTAACTCAATAATGGAAAATCTCAAATAATATACTTTATAAAGCCGGCCCAATGTAGATACCTAATACTTAGTTTAACTAGATTGCGTAGAAACTATACAATTCTGTGTAATCACAAGAATAACTGTTTTATGTTTAAATAAAAAATGTTATTTTTAATAACCCATTTAAGTATTACGTACTTTCACTTGTCCAGCTTTGATCCTTTAGGGAAGCGATTCCTAATAGTTTTCCAATTTTAAAATGAACATAAGATTATCTACTTAAGAAAAATAATAAAAGAGCAATAAACAAATATGATCTACAACTTAAACGATAGAATTCATATTTCAATTTGATACATCTTTTTATAAGTTTTAATTCCCACTTTTTAGATTAACAAAACATTATAAGTAGGTATATGACTTTAAAAATATATAAATATGAAAAATCAATAATTGAAATAGTCCAAAATAATGCTGAGATGAAAATGGGAAGGCATATATTATTGTAGGTAGACTTATCCTCATCCTCATTCGACGTTGGCGATCATTTCTGGCCCATATTACTTTATTGACAGCGGTTCTAAATAATTCAGTTGATGTTTTTCCGGTCCATTGTCTTAAATTGCGTCTTCCAGGACCTCTTTTGCCATCCATTTTACCCTGCATAATCAGTTATTTTATATTTTTGGTAGTAGAAGAAGCGAAAAATGTGTGTAAACACCGTAGCGGAAGTGGAAGGAATTGGTCTCTGTCTACCCCCATGGAAAAAGACGTGACGACATGTATGTATGTATGTACATCAATATAGAAAATATGTAGCATTTTAGTGAGCAAATTCATGGTTTTAGATTAATTTTTATATTACACTAGCGGACCCGGCAGACGTTGTCTTGTCCGAACGTTGGCTTGCCTGCTTTGGAAATATCACTATCAAAATAGTTAATAGTTTTTATATTTCACTTCCACTCCTTTTTGTATGTGTGCTAACATAATTGGGAATGTCACTATCAAACTCAGCGTCCCCGAAGATTATGAATTCGACACTAATATCAGCCGTTATAATAGTTTTTATGTTTCAACCCCCTCTCACTTCCTTTCGTAGGTATGCTAACAAAATTGGGAATATCACTATCAAACTCAGCGACCCCGTAAACTATGAATTTGACACTTATATCGGCGTTTTTAAGAAATTTTATATTTCAACCCCCTCTCATCTCTTTCGCAGGCTTGTCTGCTTTGGGACTGTTACTATCAAATTTAGCTTCCCCAAAAGACTATAAATTCGACACTAATATCGGCGTATTTAAAAGAAATTTTATTAAGATCGGTTGAACGGTATAGAAGTTGATGTTTTGTAACGCCCTCCAACGGGTTTTTTTTTGTTTTGAAGCGAAAATTCTTACGGGAGTGCTTTGAAATTCTGATCTGCAACTTTTTTGTGTGACTGAAGCTAGTGGGGGTAATCACTGTGTAGGGTAGAGTGGGAGCAGTGTCTTGCTTGCCTTCGGGTATCGTTGTCCGTGGTTGGGTGTACTGCTAAAGGCAGCGTGTTGTATTTGTATATTTTCGGGAATTTTATCTGTCAAAGAGACAGTCTAAATATTGTTCGCGAAAAAGTGTATACATTTTTTAAGGACGTCAAGTTAACCTATTTTTCATTGAGGAAGTTTTAATTTACATGAAACAGATTAATAAATAAAATTTAACTATTTTCACAATAAATGTCTTTGGTCTGTTTTCTAAAGTTCCACTTCTACTGCGAGTGAACACACACACACACAAAAATTTTTTTGGGCCAGAAATCTTCGTGGGCGTATGCAGAACAACATACCAAAGTTTCATTCTATAATCGAATGAATAGTTTAGAAGTGTATAAAGAACACATATTTAAATTAATTTTTATTTATATAGACTAGCGGACGCGGCGGACGTTGTCCTGGTCGAACGTTGGCTTTTTTGCGACCCCAAAAACCAAAAACTATGAATTCGACAATAATATAAGCCATTTTTGATAGTTTTTTATTCAGATTGGGCCACAGAAAACAGTCTACACCGATATTTGGTAGTATATCTGTAATTTTTCAACAACCCCCCTCCCCCCGTCCACTTCCAACCCCTTAATTTAAAATAGGAATGTACCATGTATGGCATATCATTAGAAAGGCATTTAGATGGCATATGATCATCCATGATTTTTTTTCGATATTTATATAGTCGTAGCAAGCAAAGTCTAAATTAATTTAAAGTGCAACACCTGCTCTTAAAAACGCAACGCTTTTGTTTTGATAATGTATCAATTTTTTCTTTCACATCATAAGTAAATTAAAACGAATTTTGTAAAAAATTAGTAATTTGATACTAAGACAGTTTGTTTAACATTGATGTTAGTAAATCAATTTAGGTATTTTTTGAATACTTTCATTTTTAAGGGATGTTGTACTTTAAATAAATTAAGACTTTTTTGCAAAGACGGTGTGAATGTAAAAAAAAATTATAGATGATTATATGCCTGAATACTCCATTAAAATGCCTTCTAATGATGTGCCACACATGGTACATTCCTATTTTAAATTAAGGGGTTGAGGAAGTTGAAGGGAGGGGGTTGGCAAATAACAGATATCTGTATATCGTAAAAATGTGTCCTCTTGAAACAAAAATGACCTGTTACAGCATTTCCTTAAATTCTAATGAATACTGCCATATCTTTTCTGTAGCCCACCCCGTATTTTAACCCCCTCTCACCCCTTGCGTAGGGACTTATCGGGATTAAAACTATTCTGTTGAAGCAATCAATACATATTTACAAGATTTTATTAAACCATGAATTCGACCCTAATAACAACCGTTTTTTGTTAGTTTTTATGTTTCATCCCCTTCGCAGCTCTTTCGATTGCTACCAAACTTCACAGGATCACTTGCTGGGCTAATCTAAAAATTTCATTAAAATCGGTCCAACCGTTTTGGAGTGCATAGAGTGCATTGATTTTTATTGATATAGATAACAGTTTTCGTGCGTTTAAAGTAGGATATGGCTTTCTCAATTAGTATTTTAATTTTCCTTATTGGGTCCCAGTCATTATTTATTTGTACGCCTAAATATTTAATGTTTGATACTGTCAATTGGGGATCTTTTGGCATAAAATTGTATATTCCATATGTTTGCTTACTACCATTACTTTTAATTTGTTTGTATTTAACCGCATGTATTTTTCACAGACCTTAGTTACTTTCTCTAGCAATCTGTATGTAGCTGTATTTGCAAGGACAGTATTATCTGCATATCTCAAATTATTGAAAGGTACCTCATTTATGGAAATACTATCCTTTACCTCTTCAAGAGCTTCCTGAAACAGTTTTCTGAGTTGACGTTAAAAGGTATAGGAGATAGTATACAGCCTTGCCTTGAATTTAATAGATATCATGTCTAAATAAAACGTCCATTCCTTTTCTTAATTATTTTAAACAAACTTATCAACAACAAAATATCTAAAACCCACAGCAATTACTTACCATCTACATAATAATATGAGTTTGGCTCTTTAGATAATACTCCCTCCATAAGCATTATGTTTTTCAAGTGAATCATCTGCGACTACATACCAATATAATGTTCTGGAAGAAATATTGAGCCGAACAAATAGTTTTCATTAAAACAATAACAGTTACATATCTGATTTATTTCCACTTAACAATTTCATAAAACAATTCCAAATGTTAATTGGCGCTTCCTACAGTTGGTATTAATACATTATGTATGAAGATTACTAAAAAAATCAAATTAATTTCAAACATTTTTCATTGCATGAACAAATAATGAAATGCTCGTAGCTTTTTAGGAATAAAAAATGATCTTCCAAGTAGAGCTTACCGCAATATCATAGCTCTTTTTTGCTCAAAGATGAAGAATCTTCCACAAAAATTAAAAACGTACTAACATGGCCAAATGCTTTTCAAGAGAATCAGATTTTGGAGCGTTATTTTATTGCTCATCCTTTATATTGTCGGAATACTCATTTTGACTGCAATATCGATACATGATACCAAAGGGGTTAAGGTAATTCATTTTTATTTATAATTAGATTTTTCAAAGCTTTTTAGATTTTTATAAATGTCTGCTATTCGAAAATCGTGCAAATTTATGCTTTTTGGGTAAGTTACTTAAATATTCAATATATTTAACGATTTTACTGTGATAAAAACAATCTTCCGGTATGAGTGTGCCCATATCGAAAAAAGATTACTTAAAAAAATATTTTTTTTTAAATATCGTAATAGGGTGCATCTACACCTACATTATATAAACTAAACATAGCCTATTGGTAAAATGATTAAATAATATCAATTAATTTAAACAGAATTTATTTCGGAATCGAAGACGTAGGTACCGCCGACACTGAGTAATCAGTGTCGGTAAAATCTTACTACACGATTAATTTTTAGATTTGGCATAGGTAACCGTTTTTAATAATGCGAATCATTTTATAATCTGCGTACAGAGAAAATAAAGGTGTCGATTTAATATCCATCCATCTTCTCTACGTATGCAAACCATCTAAGCATTTCTTTATCATACTTTGTTACCACATCTTCACAGCACAGCGTTTTCTTATCTCACAATTCCTCACTTTATTCATCGGAGTCACTTCGGCCATACTTCTCAGATTACTCATATCCGCAGCATTGATCTTACTTTCATGCTTTTGCCAACATTCACTATCTACCATACATAAGTGTAGGAACCAACACTCCTCTATGCACAGCCAGTCGCGTCTTTTTAAACACGTTCTGACTGCTCATTAAGAGCCCCTTTCATTTGTTTTCCTGTAGATTGTAGATTGTAGGGGGTGTCGTGAAGGCTATGCAACCTCTCAAGCACCTCGACCTATCAGATCTATTGAGCCCTTAATCTATTCGAGGCCCGGGATTCCGAGACTTCGAGCAAAGTTTATCAGTTTCCTGAGGGCTAAGTTTCTGACATCGAAGGGATTTAGAAATGCCCCTTCCAGAAACTTAAGCCTCTTACAGAAAAGCGCTGGGCATTCGCAAAGCAAATGCTCTGCAGTTTCAGCGAAGTTCTCGCAGTAGCGGCAACTATCACTCTCTGTTTTGCACATCTTTTTAAGGTGATACCTCAGAGGGCAGTGTCCAGTGAGGAGCCCCGTCACCAGTTTCAAGTCTTTCTTGTCCAACTCGAGAAGCTGTTTAGCTTTCCTTGGCGAAAGGCTTGCTAGCCTTTTCGCTTGTCTTTGTCCTGGCACTTTATGCCAGTGAGATTTCATTTCATCTGTTTTCCAGCGTCGAACCTCTTCTTTCAAGTGGGCTATGAAAAGTCCACAGAAGGGTTCTGGGCCGGAAAATCGTGTGTTTGCCCCTTCTTTGCAATGCAATCTGCTTCTTCGTTGCCTTTAATTTCCTTGTGACCTGGAACCCACATCAAAGTAACCTGATTGTTCGCTGCCAGTTGTCTCAGGGACTGTTTACAGTCTCAAGTCAGCTTAGACTCACAAGTGTATGACTTTAGAGCTTTTTTTGCTGCTTGGCTATCTGATAAAATATAGATTTCTGCCCTTCGGTTGTTTCTTTCGATGCACTCCTGGGCACACGGTAATCGATTACACAACGCCATTTACGTTTTCCTGTTTTTTTGGAACTATTCATAGGGGGGATGAAAAAGTGAAATTTTCAATTATACCATCATTTAACATTTTCGATACCTGTCTTTTTACTTCTTCTCTATGTACCTTAGAGAATCTGTATGATTTAGTGCACATTAATAGGTGAATCGTCTGTCAGTCTAATTTTGTGTTTAATTGTGTTCGTGAAATTTAGGAAGATGCAGTCACAATAAAATGTTTCTATATTGTAGACAAAGTTAGACTTCCAGTTTATCAAAAAAATTAACTTTAATGGAATCTAAAAGTTCTATATCAAAAATTTCGAGAATATATGATTTACCAGGTTTTTCATTTATATTAGTAATTGTGGTAATAGTAAAGTTAATAAAAATGTTTACTGGAACTTTAGGCATTTCAAGTCCTCTACCAAAATTTTGATAATTATGTATTCCTAATCCGTTTTTGTATTTAATGGGTAATTTGATAATTTTTGTACAACGACCTGGCATAATGACAGAATAATTTTTTAATTTATTTTCCGATATATCTTTATCTAAAATTAAAGGAATAATGGTTTTTGGGGTTACAATTTGATTTTTATTTAGGTACGTTAATACTTGCGTTTAATTGTTTTAACAAATAAACACCTATAATTCCGTCGTATTTGCTGCTAAACTTAAAAAGATAGAATTTATGAGAACCTTGCATATTAAAAATTCTAAATAAAGGAATGTCAGCTACTTTATCGTGAAATGAAATATGTATTATGCTCTGTCTGAATTTCTCTGTAAAAATATAATTTTGATAAAACTTGTAAGCAAGATTAGGATTGATAAGAGATTTTGAACTACCGGTGTCAAATAGGAATTAAGCTCATGGATTTCAATGTATGGTAAATTTAATTTTAAAGTGTTAAGTGAAATGGTTGATTAAACTCGAGTCCGAATCCGAAATTACTGGCTAAGCTCGTTTTCGTTCGTGGGATAGGTGTTTTCGTTGTAAAAATATTGATTACATTATAGGTCTTTATCATTAACAGATGTTAAATGAATATAATGTCTGTGTGTTGTAAATTCGGATTAATTTGATTACTAATTTGATCAGTATTTAATATTTCTTGATTTTCGTATAAATTATAAAGTTCATTAGATGTAATGGTTTGGCGTGGTAGTATTCTGGTATTACCCGATGAAGTTTCCATGGGTTTAGGTTTAAAATTTGTTTGTGAATTATTTGGAAATATTGGACGTGGCACTGAAAAAATGTGTTCTGTCATTTTGACAAACACGTGCTATTTCACGCGTTTTCTATGCGCGTATAGAAATTTCACTTTAAAAATTAAATTACAGGAGGAAAATGTTGATCGTCTTCAAAGGTAAATATATTATTATTTTGTCACTTATTGGGATTATTACTGTAACCAATTAGTTGACAAATTGACTAAAAAAACATCAAAAAAAGCATCAATACCGAAAAATGCAAAAACAACAGTCCTATATTGTATTGTCAGAACTCGAATGCTTTTTGATATGCGTACAATTCTAAGAGATTCGTAGTTGGGAAAAATTCCATTAAATTTATAAAAAATATACCTAGATAATGTTACAATTCATCCGTTAAAAAATGATCGATTTTGGCGAATGCGCCAGAACTCTATCGTAGCATCGATTCGAGTGTTCTCTGGAAATTTGGGAAATGTTCCATGACGATATACAAGAACGCGTATCGGCCCGCGGGAGTTGGCTAATGACAATTAGTTGATTGATGAATAGTAGTTAGGAAGTAATAAGTTAGATATATTGAGTTAAAAATAAAAAAAAATACTTATTAGTGAATTGTAATATGTGACTAATAAATAAATTCTGTTATTTTTAAGTGTGTATCGCTTATTAAACAACCCGTAGGCGTAACAATACTTTTGCAAAATTAATTCTCAGATATAATGGGTGGTTTATGCAGATAGTAAATAACTTAAAATCCGTGTTGAAATGGTAGACACGTATTTTCTATACTAAATCACGAATTAATGGAGTATATTTCGTCATTAAAAGCACTTGTTTATTTTAAAAGTTTAAACATCTAAGCACACAGTAATTTATCATTTTTATAGTAAGTATCGATTTAAAAAATATTCTATAGCTTTCACCATAACCGCAGTGTCATTAAAAAAATGTTAATTATAATTGGCAAAGTGCCATGTTTGTATAAAAGAGGTGAGAGACCTTTTATAAGAATACAAAAGTGGATGGATACTTGCTTAGATTACAGAATTATCAAAAGAAATAATTGAGCTGGTGATTGCCTATAAAGTATCTACGAATACAAAATTATTATTTTTGCAGCAAAACCTTCCTTTCAATGATTTAACATATTTGTGTAAAAACTTCTATAAAAGAAATGTAACTTTGAATTGGGCTAAACAATTTAACTTTTATTTTAAAACTCTGTATTCGAATTGTGATTGCAGAGATGATATTTCTACCAGAGTTGATTAAAATAAAACACAGGGGTAGTTTTGACCCTTTTATTACTAACTCGATTCACTTGATACGTTTATTTAACGACCTGTTTACTTTACGAGTATGAGAGATGTACAGGCTTGTGCATCTCTCATAGTTGAAGTTACGCAGAGCATATATACATACATACATATAGTCACGCCTTTTTCCCATAGGGGTAGAGGCAGAGACCACTTCCACTTGCTACGGTTCTTACACACATATTTTGCTTCCTCTACTTTCATCATTGTTCTCATACATGCTCGTCGGTTATTGGTACTCTTGAACTGGCCTTTCCTCAAACCGATGTTGATCTGATCGAGATATGTTCGCCGAGGTCGACCTCTACCGACTTCCGTCCATTCACACTCGCCTTATAAATTTGTTTCGTCAATCTTCCTTCATCCATCTTTTCTACGTGTCCAAACCATCTAAGCATTCCTTTATCTATCTTTGTAACCACATTTTCTTCTACACCACACCGTTCTCTTATCTCAATATTCTTTACTTTATCCAACCGAGTCACTCCGGCTATACTTCTTAGACTACTCATCTCCGCAACATTAATCCTATTTTCATGCTTCTTCTGCCAAACCCAACATTCACTACCATACTGATAAGTGTAGGAACCAACACACCTTTTAATACTTTCTGGATTTTCATAAAGCTATGCAGTGCCCCATTCATTTGTTTTCCTGCCAACACCCTTCGCTCAATGTCACTGTCATACTTTCCATCTCTCGTAAACTTTGAACCCAAGCACACAAATTTATTTAGTTGTTCCACTCTTTCTCCCTTAATCAGAACTTCACAGTTTTTCATGCTTTCTTCTCTTTCAAAAACCATTACTTTCGTTTTGCTTACATTTATTTTCATTCCTTTGATTTTCAGGGCATCATGCATAACATTAACCATCGCCTGCAACTACTCTTCAGATGAAGCTAATATGACTTGATCATCGGCGTAAAGAAGGCATTTGACGATCAAATCATTTATTTTCAATCCATACGCACTCTCGTTCAAATCTTTTAAACAATCGTCTTTGTATAAATTAAACAGCCATGGTGAAGCAAAACTATTACTGAAATTGATTACATCTTTCACGGTACACTAAATGATTATAACCAATATACGTATAACTGAACATAACCATTTACGATAAGATTACATTACTCTATACATAAATATAGCAGATAATTGATTAACATATTGATTATCTAACAACTGATTCTTTTGTAAATTGTCGAGGTGTTCTACGATCTGGACTTTGATTAGAGTCCATGTTGTCATTAATTTGATGATACTTAAATGTTTAATGTCTGATTTTAAGCTGACTCGATACATTTCTCACTTCCACGTATACAGTTTGTGTAGCAACAATAATTATGTTATTTTATAAGAACAAAAAAAAGTTTTTAACTTATAAAGAAAAAATCGAGTTGGTTATTTTTATTATTTCAGGGTGGCTCAAACGTAAACAATAGATATTTATCAAAACCCAAGAGCTTCGAATACGGTCTTCCAGCATTCAGACCTCATTTGAGAAGGTCAAAAATAAACTGGTGTTCAGAATTAAATTATCTCAATCCACCTGGCAAAGCGATCGCGTTGGCCTCATTTCCTGGCAGTGGCAACACTTGGTTAAGATATTTGCTGCAACAAGCCACAGGTAAACGGTATTATTATTCGGATAATGTACAGGAACAATATTTATTTATTAAATACATACATACTGGTACGTTATAGTCACGCCTTTTTCCCGTAGGGATAGGCAGAGACCACTTTCTTCCACTTCCGCTACGGTTCTTACACACATCTTTACAAAAATATCGGTTTTAATTGAATCATTTCTTAAAGAAATCGAACTATCAACGATATGTTTGACAGTTTGTCCTGTATGTATTAACAGAGATAAGTAAACCGCTGACAAGATACACACACCAATGATATATTTTGGAAATATTTTTCATCAGGGTTTTGGAATCAACGGCACTAGATGGAACTAGTGCCGTTGATTTCAAAGTGAGCTGCTATGCTCATGCTCCTGTTTTTAAATAAAAAAAGTGAGCCGTCACGGGACGCCTTGCAGATGTGAAACATGGAATTTAAATAGTGTTGAAAAATAATTAATTGAGTTTTATAAGAAAAGGATGCAATGAAGGGGGAATACACAAGTATTAAACAAAGTCTACTGTGAGACTCGCTGACCAATGTCAGGTATACTCACTAAAAATTTCTGTACTTTCCCATATCAAGTGGTGGGCGTTTGCATCGCAACACAGAATAAAATGCCTATTACCTTTTTTGTACCATCTGATGAGGCTTTTAACTTCCTCCGGTGAAGGGTGTGGGTACGTCCCCTGGAAAGTAGGCCGAGGCAATAACCACCTGCCTCTTGCCTGCTACAGTTGGCACTTTCACTGTAGTGGTTGTGATCTGGAGGGTAAGAAAAGCTTAATTCCAAATTTTAATGAAAATTCATTGGAAAATAATTCGGAGGCTATACCCTATTTTCCTCCTCATTGACTGAACTTTAAAAATTAATATTGGAAAAAATGATATTAAATGTTTTTTTTAATTTCTTAAATTAATTTCAACACAATTATTTCGTGCTTGATTTGTTCAGCGTAGTACATTTCATTTATAAATAATTGTTTAAATAAATTAAACTGTGAATTAACTGTGAATGTACGAATTGCTAACTTCGTATTTCAGATCACCATAAATAAAGATTCACGCATCCTACGCCATCTGTGATAATACTTTGAAACGAAATTTAATCACGTGGCTATATTTCCAAATGGTCCGTAAGACATGCACTTCTTGTTCGGTTAACTTATCTCTGGTATTATTAATATTGTATTTCAACAAATACAATGATTCAACTTTTTGTACTGTATTTTGACGTTCCTACTGTTTATATTAAGTGCTTACACTGCATAAATAATACTTTAATTTTCAACCACTCTATGCAAGACTCATTTTTTGATTACCTACCTATTTATGTATATTAAAAACGGTTTGGTTTTGTACCTACTGAAATAAATATGTAGAAAAATTTCGTCAGATATAAAATATTGGTGAGAAATTTTAATAACAGTTAAAAAAATTGGAGTGCGTTTGTTTTTTTAAGGATGTTACACAGGATCGGTCTACAAAGACTACGGCCTCTTGAAGAATGGTTTTCCTGCAGAAAGTGTATTCAATAGTTCAGTATTGGTAGTAAAAACTCATGAGTGGGGACCGAGAGCTAGAAGTAAGTTTTCGAAAGCGATTTTACTTGTCAGAACTCCATCGGCCGCTATCCAAGCGGAATTCAATAGACAAAGTGGAGGACATATCGGATTTGCTGCTCCAGATAGATACAAACGATTGAGTGGAAGGTGTAAGTATGGAATATTTAAATAAAATTAGAGGAGTTTATAACTGTACCTGTACATGTACCAGTTACACACGTGGCTGCAATCATTTATTATTTAGCGTCATATTCTTCTTAACCATCTATATCTAATTATTATTAATATAATCTGCACAACTATTTATTTATTTATCTATATAAAAGGAGAATCTGTGTGACTGATTCACGTATCAGTGCACAGCCAAAACTACTGGAACTAGGAACGTGAAATTTTTCACACGGCTTCCTTTCCTGATGCAGGCGAGCACTAAGAGAGGATTTTGGTAAATTTAACCTTTAAGGGGGTAAAATAGTGGATGAAAGTTTGTAAACTTGAACTAGATGACATAGAACTGGGAATATCTGTTAACGGCCAACGATTGGACAATATAAGGTACACAGACGATACCGTAGTATTTGCTGACAATATTGAAATCCTACAATAACTCATGACAAGAGTCAAAGATACCAGTTAAAAATACGGTCCAACGCTGAACATAGATAAGACCAAATTCATGATAATCCGGAAAGGAACCAATGACCGTGCCAACTTACTATCAGAAACCAGCAAATCGAAAGAGTTGCTTTATACACGTACCTAGGCACAATAATAAACGAATATTTTTCTTTGTTGTTTTATGGCGCAGAATCATGGACACTCACTCAATACTCCACAGAAAAGCTTGAGGCATTTGAGATGTGGCTATATTGGCGAATACTTAAAATACTTTGGACAGCCCACGTCACAAATATTGGAGTGCTCTAGAGAATAAATAAAGATATAGAGATCATAAAGAATATCAAGACTAGGAAGTTTAAGTACGTAGGTCACATAATGCGGAATGAAAAACGTTATGAGCTCCCACAGCTAGTTCTCCAGGATAGAGTCCTAGGACGGAGGGGATCTGGCAGGAGGAAAATCTCTTGGTTAAAGAATTTGAAAACTTGATTTGGTACCACAACAACCGGCCTTTACAGGGCAGCTATTTCAAAGGTTCAAATTGCCATGTTGATCGCTAATATTAAGAAGAAAATAAACTTGAAACATATAGTTTTTAGATCAGAAAACAATAAACATGTGTTCCATCGTTTTCAAAAATTCAACCTCTAACGGGGTGAAATAGGCGATAAAGGTATGTAAGTCCGTTAGTTTTAAAGCTAGAAGCATAAAACTATGCGTTTAGGCTTTTGCATAGAAATAAATAAAAACGTGTCAGTATTTTTTAAAATTTCACCCTTAAAAAGATTAAATAGGGGAGACAATTTTGTAAAGGAGTTCTCGTAGATTCATTTGTTTTTTGATCACTATAAATAAATCACAGGGCCAAACCCTTAAATTTGCAGAAGTTGACTTGAGACAGCCCTGTTTTCCGCATGGTCAGTTTTACGTTATACTAGTCTTACATTACAGCCTTTTTGCAGCAATATAAAATGCACATTCAAAGCGCAAAATCTACTTCCTCCATTAAAGCCTTTTCATTGTAATTTTTCTAGACTTTAATAACGTTTAACATTGAAATTTGACTGTCAAATTTCTATTTGCGTAAGGTTAGAATTAGAAAAGGGTCAAACAAAATAAATTCCGAAAATGAATACGGACAAACAAAAAGTTTTACTAATGACACTAGATTATTTTTATTTAAAATTCTTCTTCTGGTTTTTCATCGGTCAATATACGTTACCACCAACATAATAATTATGTTGTCAAAAATCGAAAGTCACTGAAAATATATAAAGTTGCGCATGCATGACCTTGAAAAGTAGAAACATTTCTATTTGTTTGCAAGCCTTGAACTTGCAGCAAAACTACTAGTTTTAGGTACTCACGTGTAAGCTTACCTTGCGGCCTGATTATTCTGGTAGCGCCGGCGCCGTCTAGAACGACCAGGAAAGTTGTATGTAAAGAAATATTGTTAAAACTCTTACGCATATTGGCACATTACTTTTGTTTTTTTTTTTAATAATTAGTTGCAAATTATTTTGCATAATATTTTTATCAGTTGATCGAGAGCCACTGGCCACATTCGGCACGCTGATCAGTCTCACCCATTTACTCTCAAGATTGGCACTGCAAGGACCAATCTCCATCAAGAATCCTATTTTTACAGGGCTGCTATAGAATGGAACAAGCTTCCAAAATCAGTTTTTCCAGAGAACTATGACCTGCAACTTTTCAAAAAGCGGGTTCACAATCATCTCCTTTCTATAATCCCTCCCTCCTCTAATAGTCGCAGTGCGGACCGTCCGCGGCCCACACGATAGGTCCACCCTTTTTGCGATTATTTTCAGAAAAAAAAAAGTTCTTTCTGATTTTAGACTTGCAGTCTATAAACGCATTTTTAAATTTGACGAAGACATCACTAGCTGCAACCGTTAAGTATTATCGTATAAAGAACATTAATAATTTCATAGTTAAATAAGAATACGGAAATATGGAAAACGTTACCTACATGTTATTTAGTACAGAGCTTACAGAGAGGTCGTGATTTATAAATAGCGAAATAACATTGTTTTCCCACTTCCTAGGTCCACATCATCGTCTCTAAGCGGACGAAGTCGCGAACAAAAGCTATTTTTTTTATATATTAGTTAAATGATACTTGCCTAGGTTTGGATGCGTCTCCATGTTCTTGGATTTGGAAGGATCATGTAATGGCTGCATAAACTTCGTACGTGGAATTACTTGAATATTTCATTAAAAGTACATTTTACGTCCCCTAGCGCCATTTCTTGTATAGTCTTTATTAACATAGACATGATTTTTTAAAGAAAGAGACATGTCAAAGGGCTCCACTTCTGTCCCAACGAAGTGGATGTTGAGTGTTGATTAAAACCGAATTAGTTACCACCCAACCACACCTTAACTTCTTCAACCTTTACTTCTTCAACTTACTTCCGCTTAAGAATATACGTGCGAACTTCTTTGTTTATTGTCGAGCAGGGTTATTTGGCAACCGTCGTGTTTTTTTGACATATTATCCTACTCCGACTGATTTAACCGGAAATGGTCTCTAACAATAACAATTCAAATCTCTACCAAAATATTTACTAATAAAGTATGTGGTGTGGTAAAATGGTTCAAGTGTACTTAAACCATTTTACTTCTGAAGTTGAAAGCTATTTTTAATGTTTGATGTGTTTTCACCTTTGAATATAAAACAACAGGAACGAGCAGTGCTACTCTGTACGGATGCTAAAAGTGCGACGGAAACGGACTCCATGAACCTCCACGTATGACTCATTATTTGAATGTTTCGCTGTGATTGCGCAAATAAAGTGAATTTTTAAATATATTTTAGCAGTTTAAAGTTTTATCAGTTAAAATTAGTGAGACAATGCATTGTTATATGCTTTGGTGTAGGTACCTAAATATTAAGTAGTTAACCATTATAGACATCAAAATAAATTTCTGGTAAAACAATGTTATATTACTGGGACAATAACGACAAATATGGTTAGTTGTTCATTTTGTTGGTGTTTCCTGACACCAAAACATAAAAGTGATGGTGTAACATTTCACAGGTAAGTGTGTGAAATGCTAAATTTGTTAAATATTAAGAAATAAAAAATAAGAATTATATTTCAATAAAATTTATAGGTTAAACCCGTCAATCACAAAGTATGTATTGCCGTAGCTTAGGGTAAAATTATAGGTTTGTGGTAATTTTTTATTACAAACACTCCAAAAGACTTTTACACACAATTTAAACACATTATAATTTTAGGTAAGGGTAGAAATTAGGTGGTTATTATTCTGGCAAGACATATACAACATTACTATGAATGTGAAAATAATATTTCGATTTAGTGATGTTAATATAGTATATCTTTGTTGTAGCTTTCCTAAAGATAGAAACAGAAGAACACGAAGAACTTATTTCGTAAAAAATCCTGAATCTATTCCCAAAAACAGTAGTGTTTTAATATGTTCCCATTATTTTGCTGAGAATTGTTTTGATCGATCATCTAAGTTAAAAATAAGACTACTCGTGTTAACCAAGTGATGATGTAATAAAAATTTGTAGAAAAACAGAAATATTTTTAAAATATTGTAACGTTTTTACTTTAATAACACTCGGGGTTCGAATTTATTTACACATTTATTTATAACTTTACAATTCATGTCAACTAGCGAACACAATCATAAACTTGTAGATTGTAGATTTTAGGGTGGGTCGTGAAGGCCACGCTGCCTCTCAAGCACTTCGACCTATCAGATCTTTTGTGCATAACCCTTAATCTATTCAAGGCCCGGGATTCCGAGTCATAAACTTAGAAAACTGACTAACTCCCCTCTGAGAACGGAGGCCGATTTATATACTTAACGTTGAATCGGGAAAAGTCGAGAATCTTCTAGACGTATTCAAACTGTTCTATCAAAAATTCCAGATTAGTCGGGAAGGTACTGGAACATCCTTGTCATTGGCTGTGACGTCACTATACCGCGCAGCTGGCTTACGTACATTCCAGTGGCGTATCGGAAAATCGCAAAATCAATATGACCAAAGTTGTACAAAAAATTTGGTATCTATAAAAATTTTAAAACATTCTTATTCTTTAATTATTTTTTTTATTTACTTTACTTTAAGGCACTACGCCTCTGTCAAAACGAAAGCAGTCGATCATATGCAACTTCCATTCCGGTCAACACTTATCTGAGACTATGCTACTTCCTGATCAGTTTTATATTCAACGGTTTTCACAGTTATTTTTTACTTATTTTTAAAGTCCCGGAGCTGGATTTCGTGCTTGCTCCCTTGCTCGGAGTTTTAAAGCGCTTGAAGGACCTGCTTCGTCTTCTGTCGCATAGGAAGTTTGGGGAATAGGTGTTGGCAAATAGGTTGGGTATTCGTCCTGATAATTTTGCTAAACTGGTTCAGCATTTCTTGTCCAGACAAATCGGGAACAATGTCAATTTTTCTATATCTATTTTTATAAAAATCAAAATAGTGGTCGGAACAAAACAAACAAGTTTGATTTTAAAAATTGGTCGTTCGTTTATACAAATAGTACTTTTTAAACTTATTTATAACATAACATCTGGTTAACGGTAAGTGTCCTAATGGCACTGCATTTATTATAAATGATTACAGATTGGCAACAATTCGTGACAGAAAAGTTAAAAGGATGGCAGAACATGAATCTAGATTGGCTGTACAATTTCACAGGGCCTACACACGTCATCTTCTACGAGCAACTGGTCGACAACGTAGAACATACATTAAAAACTGTCATAGAATTTATCGATATACCTTTAAACAAAGAGCTGTTCAATTGTGCCGTAAGAAGGAAAGAAGGGATTTACCGAAGAAAAAAGAGAGTTTTAAATTTTGAACCGTTTACAGATAAAATGAAAATTATGATCAAGGAGGTGGAAAAAAAAGTTTTTGATGCTATATACAATTTTGCTGCTCCCGCCGATTCGAGATGATAAATAAACTAAAAACATTATTGAATTAATAAATAAATAATTAAATACATTTTCGAAATCTATTTTAATATATTTTAATGCCAACTCCATTATTAACAGTTTTTGAAATCGATGTGAAATAGAAAAATACAGAGTGTCAATTAAAAAATTAACAATGGGCATATTTTACAATCAAAATAACATAGAAAAAAGAGAGATATACCTATACAGAGGGAGAGAGACAGCCACTCGCCGCCATCCTCACCGCTCCACTATATTTTTGTACCTTTAAAAGGATGTTTTTGGAACATATTAACCCATTTATGCCCAGAACTATTTTTGTTATGGTTATGAAACTTGTATACCTATGTGGTAAAAAATGTAATTGATGTTAAAGATATGAAAATTTAAAGGTCAGTTTTCATTTATTTTTTTCTATCAGAGGACATCACCATAACCATTTTATCACTCTCTGCCAAGGTATTGTTGTCTGCTGCATGTAGGAATCTAAATATTTCCTCAAATCCATTTCTAAGCATGGAGTTATACGAATACACCAGAATATTTCGAGTGTCGTCTTGCCCTTCCCAAAACATTCTTCGACGTGGAATTGGAACATAACCGATTAAGTATAATATTGCTAAGAAAACATGTAGTTCATCGTTGTCTAGTTCTAATCAACAGTTTTTGCTGCTTGCATACAAAACGGTAATACATATATTTTACGGTTCTAAAAATTCCAAAGGTTTACTTTTATCGCTTAGCGTAAGTACAAATAATATGTCAACCAATGAAATTTTTCAGTAGATGAATGGGAAGTTGTTGTCTTATCTAAATCAACCTTCGACCATTTACAGTTTTTTGAAAACTTATTTTTCCTAGACGGGCCACTTTTCTCTTGTATTCGAGTTTCCTCCTCATTGTCTCTTCTGTCTACTTTTAGCTTATTATCGCTTCTGCTTAAAGCTGCCTGGGATTTAGTCTGTTCGAATCAATGCAGTCCTCGTCCCTAAAATCCTCACCACTTTTAAACTCGTCATCCGGCAGAGTAATATACAGGGTGATTAATTAAGAATGTCTAATCTTTGAATTGTAAATTCTAGACCTCAAAATATGATGATTCTGCCCAACATGTCTTATACAAATATTGCTAGTTTCCGGGATACCTACCGGGTGTTTAAAGTTTTAATATGGATTTTGATTTTCGCAATAATTTTTCTTGTTTTCACAATTTGTATTTGAAATTTGGCAATTATACGTTTTTTGACATAAGGATTGCCAATTTGGACTCTAATTTAGCATTGCTAATAGACGGCGCTAGTTACACTTTGTTGTGTTTAGTAAATCAAAACAAATTTTGTTTTCGGCTAAACTATGAGTAAAATAAAAAGTGTTAAATTCTACACAAAAAGTTACTTCTGTTTGATTCATGTAACTCGATCGGTTATTGAGTGCTTCGAAAAAGTTCAATGAATTTTAATTTTATAAAAAAATTATTCCTTAAATGTGTAACAATAACGAATTAAAAAACAAAAATAAAAAACTTCAAGGTAAATGTTTAAAATTCCCACCATTAACTTCAATATATTTTATGATCTGCTTTCGCAAAGATCTATTAATAACAAAAATAATCCTTGTCTAGTATTTTTAATAACATTCGCGGCTTCTTCAATTTTCCGTCGCAATTCTGGAAGGATTTAAATCAGTACCTCTCGGTGGCCAAGCAAACTCACTTCCACTACCAATCCATCGATGCACAGAGTGATTCATAACTATTTAATCAAGAGTGCCAATATTACGTAAAAATGATGTCTGCGTCATATTTTCTAATCAAAATCACTAAAAAGTTTCGTCAAAAAAAGTAACCAGCCGATTTCATCATCAGGAATCATTCACATGGTTCCTCCCATAACAAAATGTAAAATAATACATAAAATATCATTCCTTGTCTAAAGGTATGCCTCTCTGCCGATTTTGATAACAATTGATAAATTTACAGTAAAATTGTTAGCAAAAAAACTTTAAAATTAACGCCTTTTATATTTTTCCAAGGCAATATTTTATTAAGGCATATTTAGTCCTATCGTCATATTTCACCCACCCTTAGCCTATGTCCCAATAGTTATAAATCACCCTGTATACGAAATATAGGTACATAAGTTAGTAAATGTTTTTTTTTAGTTACAATTGTTATGACAAGGTGGATCAATGAGGTGAATTCTCTCTTATATTCTCTGTAAAATATTTTAAGCAATTTTATATATTTTCTTTTATGTAGGAGATATTGCCCTTGGTAATTTTTCAACTTGACGCCTTGTGTAAACATCTATTAAACTTGAAGCTTTGTTAGATTAACAATATAAAAAGAGGTTTTATAATGTCAAAAAGTATGCACTATCGTGTAGTACATTCTCGTAGACGGCTACTGTCGAAATTTTAGCCGAATCGGACATGTAGTTTTGTTTTGACTGCGTGTGGAAGTGGGCGTGTCCGCGGATTTTAGAAAAATGGAAAAAGCAATATCGGTCGGTGATTCGATTCTTGTTTTTGAAATGAAAATCGCGAAGTGAAATCAAAGAGCGCTTGGATGCTGTATACGGTGACTCTTCTCCTTCGATGGTGACTGTCAAAAATTGGTTTAACGAGTTTCAACGTGGTCGCACGTCGGTTTTTGATAAGCCACGCACAGGTGCCCCGAAAGCGGCTACCACGGAGGATAACCTGCATGAAATTTTGGGCATGAGAAAGCTATCGGCGGAATGGGTGCCGCGTTTGCTCACTCCGGACAACAAGTGCAACCCTGAGACCATTTCAGAGCAGTGTTTGAAGCTGTTTATGCACAATCCGAAGGTGTAATTTACATCGACTACCTCTTCTTTCTCCTATCGGAGGTTGGATATCATCATTACTATTCTTACTTTATTTGCCGCCACTCTGAAAAGTTCTAATAAGCTACAGTTAAACCAATCACTTAAATTTCTCAACCATGAAATTCTCCTTCTACCATTTCTTATTCCCTTTATCTTTCCTTGTATAATTAGTCTAAGCATCTCATACCGCTATCCTCTCATTATATGTACTAGATATTGTAACTTTCTTTCTTTTATGGTATTAATTACTTCATATTCTCGACTATCTGCAGAAGGGCAAAACGGTCACAGGGCCGTACTAGGCCGTATAATTGGGCCGATTCGACGCCGAATCGCAAAAAACGGCCCCATCTGACGAAGAAAAAAGTGCTTTTCCACCATGACAACGACTTACACTTCCGCCCTCGCCATGACAAAATTGGTCGAATTGGGCTACGAACTGCTGCCCCATTCACAGTATTGTCCAGATTTTGGTTTCCAAACTTGAAGAAATCACTCGCCGAACAGAAATTTGAGTCGAATGAGGAGGTCATCGCCGCCACGGAGCTGCCTACTTTGCAGACCTCGAGAAAACGTATTTTCCAGACGGGTTAAAGAAGTTGGAGCATCGCTGGGTCAAGTGTGTCGAACTAAAAGGAGACTATATTGAAAAATAAATCGCCACTTTTCCAACATTTTCGTTTTTGGCTAAGTACTTATCGGTCCACCCTCGTATGTCTAAAACACATCTTGGACACTTAATACGTTATCCAGTTAAAAAGGGGACTGATGCTGACCATGTTACACTCTACTGCACAAAGATATAGTGTTGAATAGAAAAATAGATTGAAATGAACGTTTTTTTCGAAGGAAGAATTGAATAACGTTCAATGGATTATTATAATTCAAAAAATGTCGGCAACGTAAGTAATGTAATATCTCTCCGTGAGATAGACAATATTGGATTTTTAATAAATATGTATTAGGTAAGAGATAATTTATACCTTATGTGATTTTTTTAAATAATTTTATTAACAAACTAATAAGTAGTAAATGTTTTGGTGAGCTGATTAAAATTGTTTGTTAAAGCGTTGGAAGAATTTGTATGAAGATGAGTATTTAAATGTTGTTATTCATGTTAGGCTGATGAAAAATATTTTGTGCAGGATTAAAAATGCACCCTTTAAACACATAGTTTATATGGCCTTTAGTAACTCAATATACGGCTTATCTATGACGTAGTCATTATGTATATCCATGCAACCCTAACTTTTGACTGGACTTGTACATAATATACAGTACAAAATAGGAAAAACAGTTAGTTATTACTATTAAGCAGGTAATTACCTATAACTGATGTTTTATAAACATTTTTTAAATAATAATGTATTTTTTATCATTATTTTTAAACAAAAACATTTTACCAGACATTAACTTTTTGTTTCCAAATATTCTCATTTTTTCTTTTTAAGAAAAAAGAACGTTTAATTTTTTATTATATATTTTTTTAAATTATCTACAATTTTATATTAATTAATGCTAAATAAATATTGGTATTATTTTTTCAAGACTCTCATTTTACTATAAATTAAACAACACTATGATCAAAACTTCTAAGACTTTTTTTTAAATTTTAGTCGATTTTAGGACGTGTTATATTTTTTATTACTTATTTTTTTTGTAAGTATAGGTACTACAATGTGATATATTTATTAAATAATTGTGATTAATTAAAACATTTAGATAATGCTACATTTGATGTACAGGGTAAATTAAGCTTTCAGAATCTTGTACATAAAAATGATGTTTAACGCATAAACAAACGGTTTTTTTGGAAAAACGAATGATTAACTTCAATATGTTTTCATAAAAAGATATTTTAGTATAAAGTGTTTTATTATTTCAAATAACTTTGGTGTCCTTGTTTTTATTAAGTAACAGGTTTGTTGAAGGATACTTTTCACATAAATAAATGTACCGCACAACCAATCAAAGAACGCTAAAAATTGACAATCAATTTTTCTAACATGTTCAGGTACCTTCATTCATGAACTGTCACAGTTAGCAAAAAATGATAAACTCAATTGTAATTTTTTTTGTAAAGATAAAATCTATAATATTTATCGCAAATAAAGCAAAAAACTGTACTTACCTATATGTATGATTTTCTTTAAGAGACCATCTATCTAATCAGTCATTTATTGAATCAAAGAGACCTATTATCAACATCTGTTAAATATTCTTTAAAAAAAGCGAAACACAGTTTTTATGAGATAATTGTAAAATATTGTTAACTTGTTATATAATATATATTGAATAATAAAAAATTTAAAACAAATAATAAAATTTTTATTTTTAAATTTAAATATTCAAATAAAATTAAATAATATTTAAATACAATGTGAGATAAAGTAAAATTTGAGCTGCAGCAATAGTCCAAGCTACTTAACTATAAGACTACCTATTCACGCCTTTTTCATTCACTTATTCTTCACTTTATTTAACCGAGTCACTCCGGCTATACTTCTCAGACTACTCATCTCCGCAGGATTAATCCTATTTTTGTGCTTCTTCTGCCAAACCTAACATTCACTACCCTACAAAAGTGTAGGAACCAGTACTCCTCTATGCACAGCCACACGTGCCTTTTTTGACACGTTCTGGCTGTTCATAAAGTTATACAGTGCCCCATTCATTTGTTTTATTACCAACACCCTTCGCTAAATGCCACTTGAAACCAAGTATACAAACTCATTTACTTGTTCCACTCTTTCTTCCTTAATCAGCACCTCGCAGTTTGTCAGGCTTTCTTCTCTTTAAAATACCATTACTTTCGTTTTGCTTACATTTATTTGCCTTTAATATTTAGGGCATCATGCATAACATTAACCATTGCCTGCAACTCCTCTTTAGAAGACGCTAATATGACTTGATCATCGGCGTAAAGAAGGCATTTGACGATCAAATCATTCATTTTCAATCGATACGCATCTTTCAAATCTTTTAAACAATCATCTATGTATAAGCAAAACAGCCATAGCGAAGCCACACATCCCCGTCTAACACCTTTTTCGATGTTAAACCAGTCCGTGTAAGCTCCGTTTATCCTGACACAAGCAGTGGAATCCTTGTAAAGTGATTTCAGTGCCCGTATTAAACTGCCGCTCACCTCCCATACATAGACAATGTCGACCACATTTCACTCCTCACCTCTCTGTCATAGGCCTTTTCCAAGTCTATATAAGCGCAATAGACATTCTGACTTCTAGCCAAGAATTTTTCGACTATACCTCGTAATGAAAAGACTTGATCCATACATCTCCTTCCTCTTCTAAATCCTGCTTGCACATCCCACATCATCTCATCAGTTTCACTAATACCTCGGTAGTTCTTACTGAAACTAAATAAAAATATGGCATTTCTTTTTTTTTTTTTTAAATCAAGCACTTTTACATTCTACCTATGAAGGGTACCTAGAGATAAGGAAAATATTTGTGTAAAAAAGTCCCTGAAAGTGTATTGAAAGTTTTGATAAAAAGAACAAAGGATGTTGTGCATTTTTTATTTTCTTTTTAATTTAACGTTTACTTTAGCAACATTTTACTGCATAAATGTTTTATTAAAAATGTTATTGCGTATCTATTTCCCTTTGACGTAGCTACTTTACTTCATTTAAAACAGCTAAGTTCAGGTTTAACCTCACGTCTACCAGCGCCACCTTTACATACGAAATTTTGGTGGACACTTTTTTTAATAATTTTCCAAGATTGTTCTCCTTATCTCTACCCTCCATAATTCTACACCTTTGGTTAACAAGAAATTCCGGTAAAGAGGCAATATTATGTGGAAAGTTACTAATACCTATTTAGAAATTTAAAATGCCAAACGAATTTTTAAAATTTTAATAAATTTTTTTATCCAGAATATACGACGTCATTCATTTTGATATAAAATTCACGGTGTGCATTGAAATAAAACAAATTTTTAAAGTAAGAATACTTTATTACTGTAGGTAATATTTAAAAGCCAGGTTTAATAAAAATAAATTAATTTTTAACAATATTTTTGCTCCTCGTTAACAATTGAAAAAACGAATATCGTCTAAAAGGCTACACCTATAAAAACATTTACAAAAGAAATTCAAAATATTGTCTCATAAAAATGCATCTTCTTTATATATACTTACATGTTTATATCTAAAAATGTTACAGGAAATTCTCACGACAAAAAGTTTAGTTTTAAGTAGGTATAATTATTAATCTAGTAATATTATTTAGCGTTACGTTTTACAAAACTACACTTACAATTAAATGAACATTTACTTGTTGAATTTTTATTAGAAAATCATTACTTCACAGCAGCATAATTTATTAATTTTATAATATTTTAAGTAGTAAATATTTCAATGTATTTATAAAATATCTTGGTAAAGTTTAATTTTATAGTTTCTGTCACCAAATAGTCTTTACAGAATTTAAAATAAGAGCTAATGAAATAAAAATATGCGTCTTTAATTCTCTTTGAATCACTAGGTACATACCTATCCCACAAATCAAACCCTCCCGAAAACAAATGTTTTCCCTAATGACGAGCATGTATGAAAACGCTGATGAAAGTAGAAGAAGCAAAAGACGTGTGTAAGAACCATAGCAGGTGAAAGGAAGTGGTCTCTGTCTACTCCTACGAGAAAAAGGCGTGACTTTATGTACGTTTTTTTAAACGTTTGCAACAAAGTAGGCATGATAGTAAGTAGGTATAATGAGCCGAAGTTTTTTCCATTTACGATTTTTTATCGTTTTAAAAATGTTTGAAAATAATAATTTGTATAGGTACTTATTATTAATATAAAGATATTTTTGATTTTATTTTTTGGTTTTCTCGAATCTAGGCACTGCAAATTGTGCATCTCAAACTGTATTAAAATAGTACAAATGAAAATAAGTTGTTAAGCTGCGTAGCAAGCACCATTATATAGGGTCGTATTTTTATAGTGGGTTTTGGGATTAAAAACCCCCGAAACAAAGCGCGACTGGATAATTCCTTGTAAAGAGGTACATAGTTTCCACTTTTCTAATAGAAAAAAAAAGATCAGAAATCACCCAGAATGAGAGCCTATGTATTCCAACAAAATAAAATTCTTGAAACATTATTTGCATCAACAGCATCGTCAGAAAGGCCAATTTTAACTTTAAGATTATTTGTGTAATTCTACTGATCAAAGATATCTTTTAACCGTTCATATGAACATTAAATTTGATGCCACCTACCCACAGAGAAGTCGTTTTTATGACATAGAAATATTTATGCTAATATTATAATTGTAATTTTCAAAATCAGATGGTAAATGTTAAGCCCGTTTTATTTTTCAAACATAAATTATAGTTAATATTAATTATATTAATTCATTAAAAAATGTTTACCAGCAACTGTTCTAACCACTCCCCCCTATATAAAGCCCTGCACTATTATATTGTAAATCATCTATTTATTTTATTTATTCGAACGAGTTCTACTTACACCGTTATATCAAAAACGTATTTTATTTATTTATTTAGAATTTCGACTGAAATAACCAATCACCGTGTAAGCATTTTTTTAAGGACCTATTCGATAAATCAAGTGACCTGCGAGTCCAGTTG